>QRFJ01001663.1:143971-189895 GCA_006176705.1 Cocos nucifera | reverse complement strand
TATAATTACTTAGATAATCTCATATCTAGCAGTCCTACTATGCTCTCCATAAAGCTCTTTTAGATTGAGCAATATGGATTGAGTGTCCATGCTATCATGCTGCCTCTGTAATTCATTATTCATGAGGCAAGTATGATGCATTTGACAGTAAGAAAATTATTTTGCCACATCTTGTATGTGGACTTATCTTCATCTGTGGCATCATTTTCTAATGGCTTAGGATCAGGGTGTCAAGAATATTGGAGAGTTTTTCTGACTGAGTACTATTTTAAGATTTCTCAACCAGTCAACATAATTTTGACCAGTCAATTTATTTGAATCCAAAATTGAACGTAATAAAAGTGAAGAAGCCATTTAATCTACATAATAAAGAACAATACATAAGCAAACAATTCATGATGACAAACATAATTAAATTAGAATTTTAATTTAATTATGTCTCCCACTAAAAATCATAAACCTCTTATTGATTTTCTTAGTGAGAATAAGATCCTAATTCCTTATAAAAAGTCTTGTGGTTGCACAATAAACTTGTTATAAGTTCAAAGGTAGGAAACTCTTTCCAATTGCATTTTATGCAACTCTCAAAAAACTTTTGCCTCTAAAATATTAATAATCTTGTGTTAACACAACAAACTTTAATATTTTAGTTTAAGTAGAACCCTTCATTTCTATACAGTCAAAAATGAAATATAACTACTTTTGTGGTTACACAACAAAGTAGTATATTCAAAATGCTGTAAGCATCTCAATGCACTAGATTAATATTACATCTTTCTCCATGATAGATCTTGTGGTTACACAATAGAACTAATATGGTTCTGGACATAATAAGAAAATAGTATGAAGGAAGGCCTTAATGTAGTTAATATAATATTAAGCATTTCAATTTGGAATTAAATTAATCAAATTGATCAGGTAAATGGGAGAGAAATGGGAGTCCTCCCGTTGCTTTCCTTAGACACCAATAAATTTGGCCAGATCAGATAATGGAACTAATTAAAAAATTGATTCAGCTATAGACTAATTACACTACAACTTAATATAATTTTTCATAGAGGGATTTAAAAGGTCTCGATGTACATACTGATTTAAATCAAACTAAATATCTAATAGTATTAATTATGATAAAATTCATATATAATTACTCTAGGACAACCATCATTATATAGTGAATACTTTCCACTATATCAGGGCAAACTTTACAGAATAATATATAAGTAAAAGAATATGATCTCATCATATAAATAAAAATATGCTAAAAATATTATATCATATTTTTTATTTATGCCATTATACTGTAAGCAAAGCATTATATGATTTAACCTAATAAGGCTTGCTCTGATACCACTGATGGATTTGGTGTACAGGGTGGAAGCACGGATTTTAAAGCAAAAATATGAAATCAAATAAACCAAACCCAAACCCTAGGACCACCTTATTAATAATTAAATCATATAACATGCATTTGTAATATAAAAGAAAGTATTAGAACACATCTCTTATTGCTAAACCCTAAATTGACCCTGATCGTCAGTAGTAGTTCGTCAGGGGTTCCACCAGGTGCCCACGTGTTCATCCTCCAATGTTGATCCACACAGAGACTTGACTAAGATACCAGCACCTCTAATTTATATAATTAAAATTCTCATAATAAGAACTTTAATTGAATGGGCAAGACCTTCTTAAGCCTTTATGTCACCTTCCTTGTCTTTCCTTATCTATCTTTCTTTTTCTTTTGTCTTCTTAATTTTTCTTCCTAATCTCTTAGTCTTAAGATGACTTCTTATCCTTATAATGACAAGGTCTAGATAAGAGAAAGGAAGAAAGAAAATTGGACCAAAAAAAGTTCTTGTAAGAAAGAAAAGATAATGTTCACAACCTCAGACTCAAGGTGTGCACCCCTATTTATAAAGTACGTAGGGGTGCCAACAAAAAATTTCATGCCCTTTCCTCATCAAATTCTCACACCCCATCAGCCAATCTCATGCCTCATCAGTAAAAATGAGATATAGACTTAGTCCAAAAGGTGCCTTAAAATAGAAGGACTCTTCGGACTAATTCTACGTAGTTTTTCTATGAAGAGTTGCGATGCTTCATCTTTGGCGCCACCCTTTTCATCCATTAGATCATGAAACAAAGCCATCCAATGGCTCTAAAATGGGATGCCCAATCAGCAAGAAGGCGTGGAGATAAACTTTGAATAGTCAAAGTCCCAAGAGACTTTGACTTAGTCTAAGAGATGTCAAGGAGGAGTAGGCGGCATGGAGTCTTGGGTGGCAAGGGATCTTGGGCGACAAAACATCCTAGGTGAATAATTTAAAAGGAAAATGAAGTATTTCATCTATAGAAGGACTCTTCTACGCCCCATATCAGATGTCCAAACTAATTAAAAAAATTTACGCAACATAACATATGGAAAAAGTCAAAGAAGGTAGGCGCCATCTTATTCCATGCACCAAAGAGTTCTTTACACATAAAAGACTTCCCACATGCAAGAGAGAGACTCTCAGGCACATGGGATGCAGGTAAGTGGCACCCAATCTGAAGCCCAATCAATCTAGGTTAATCCAACTCAAGACCAAATCCTATTTGGCTCAAATCGAATCTTAATTAGCCCAAATCAAAAGCCGATTCGAATCCAATTCGAATCTAGGTGCTAGGGTTTGCTATATGTGCTAGCATATTCATCTTGCAAACATGGTCTAATCTAATTAGACCCTTAATCAATTCTCTTTGTGTGTGATCCATTGGGTTCCACGTCTAACTAGCAGTGAGTTAGGGTGTGATTTGACCTAATCTGGTTAGAACTCAACCAAACGGATTTAGGTCAAAACTAGCCAACCCAATTTGACTTAATTTAGAACACTTTCTAATTTAATGATCAAATTAAAATTTTAATTTGATCAAATCCACAAGATAAGATTGACGTCTAGCAACGTATCATGACTATCCGAAAGATGTAAAATTTTGATGAAAATACCAAAAATATCCTTCAGTGAAAATTACCATGCAACTAGATCCTTCGATCTTCCTGCATCCTGAATATGACTCTAGGTATGAAAATATGTCAATCCCAATATCATATTTATTTCTCTTTCAATCTTATGATAATGATTCATTTAATAAAATATTAGAAACCATTTCTAATTTTCATCATATTTTGATCAAAGTCTTTCTGAATCATTATTTGTTTGAAGCAGGTAGGATGCTATTTCCTCTTACTAGGAGTGATCGATTCCTTGTTAACCTACTCACAATCTTCATATATATAATCTACCATATCTAGATCATCCCGTACATAACTAAGTCATGAATGAGTATGAACTAAAATATGGATTTATATATATAAGATTCTACAGTAGTTTCAGGTCAAAGAATTACATACACAAAGTTCACTATGAGAACCATCTATTGACATGTAGATAAGACTCCATTAGATATTCTCAATTTGGATCAATTCAATGAACTCATTCTCTAATGAGCACCCACATTCTTGTATTAGTATCATGCACAAGTTATTGTGAGATCAATCACCCTCTTAATCGAGCATACAAAGAATGTGCTGGTCTTATCGAAAAACATTGATCCCTAACTCAATATTCCATCGACTAAAAATATTTAAATTAGGATTTTAAAATTTTAGATCTCACTAGTATGATCTCATCATAATCCTAAAACCAAAGTCCTAATTTATAGAGTTCATCATAATCTTAAATAAATAATAAGACACTGCATATGATGAAATAAATACCTTTATTTATTAAAAATGTCATTACATGAGTCTGGAAGATAAAGAACATCCCAAAAATAAATTGGCTTGAGGGCATATTCCTTTCACAATGCGGCGATGTTCGTGAGATGAACATATAGCCTTCAACAGTCATTTTTAAGGATCTATAGATCAGATACAGATCTGATCTTTGGAGATCAGATTTAGAAGGAGAAGATACCTAGAATCAGTCTGAGTAGACACTGATAGAGGCTAGGTACATGCGTAGCTTGATCCATAACTTTGGATGCAGTAGATCATCCGTAGGGTAATCAGATTACCCGATCAGATACAAAATTAAATCTAATTTAATTTTAACCTTTATATTTACTATCAAATCAATAGCATTAGATTTGAGAACTCTCAAATTTGATTAGAATCTATTAAAAAAAATTTTGAAATTTTCTTATAGATCTGATCGGATCTGAATGATCTTGCAGTGAAAAATATTGATTTTCCTTCATCAAGTTCTTTGACCTGAGGTGCATCGATAATTCATCTTGAGTATGTTATAGTTTGACTACACCATAACTCAGTCTCCTAGCCATTCAGAATCCTAAGGTATATGTTGGCTATAGCATGTTCATTGTAGGAATTGGATCGCATCAATAGGGGACTATCTACCTCAGTAGATGAGAAGTAGTCCTATGATGATCATAAAATCGAATCCTTAATCCCATGGCCATGGCAGTGTGATATAATAGAAAAGAGTTTCCTATTAGAATTTTACATCAGACTCAAATCGAATGATTCAATCATATAATAAGGTATTGGGTTTGACGAGTTCACCTTAACCCTAATTCTATCGGGGCTCATGATAGAAGAATCCAAACACACAAATAGCTGCACCAAAAGGTTCGTATTCGATTCTGATGGATTGCCACCATATACTATTAGATGTCATTAGTGTATTTTAGGAGCAATTAGGAGGATATTGATGATCGATCATTCTAATTGGGTGAATCAAAGAGTTCTGGTCCATCGAAAGCTGCTTCGATGATATCGATGATAGATATCATGATATATCCCATTACCATACAAAATTGAATCTAACTGGGTCATACAAATAAGAGTTTGGGTCTAGATATAATCAATTGGGCGAATCCAATTTGATTGATTTGGATTAGATCCAATTAGGTTCAAAGAAATTATGCTAGCTGATAGGAATGCGATGTTGTCGTTAAGATACCGTATTTATCAGTTTAATCCAACTTCTTAAAATAATTAAAAATTCATAGATAGTAGTGAGTCGGGTTGAATTCATAAGGAAGGTAATGTTTTTAGATTTGAAATCTTTGATTTTATAAAAGAAAAAGAAAAGAGAAGAGTTTTGGGATCAAAAGTGAAGTTGAAAAATAAAAAATTAAAATTAAAAGGTGCAGGAATTTAAACTTGGTACTAAGATCAACTAGTTAGATCTTAGCATCTACTTACAATAAAATAAAAAAATAATAATTAAAATATAAAAATTAAATTATAATAAAAGTAAAGAATATGAAATTAAAGAGCATAAAAATAAATATTATATTAAAAAGTTTATAATTTAAATACATAAAATAAAAAAAATAGGCTGATCTCTGATCTTGGATCAGCATTGATGGAAAGATGGTGTAGAAGCCTAGCTCTTCTTCTCAGCATCCATTGCTTTGAAGCAACCATTAATCCATAGCCTGGCTTCACCCTGTACCAAAGCTTCATCTTGATCTGAGATGTTGATTTTTGTAGGCCTAGGGTCCTTTTTATAGAGCTAGGGAGACTAGATATTTTTTCTGGATGCAATGTAGGACTAAGGGTTATTTTAATCATAAAAATAGGAAGAAATTTGAGTGAAATTCGGATTAAAATAGCCCCTATTGAGTTCTTTTAATTCTGGCCGTTAGATGGCGATCCGATGCTTCCAAAAGTATCAAAAATAGACATGTAATGGCCCAAATCAAGTCGGATTAATTTCTGACCATTGGATCATATTTGATGGAGGAATTTAGGCCATTGATCATGCGCTTGAGAGTCTGATCGCCGTCGGAAGCCTTCTGGACCGTCGGATCGAAGCTGGAATCAAGCGCTGTCATCCGATGGCGATCCGAGTGAAATCAGCAATCAAAAAAAAAAAACTTGACCATTCGATCTTGACCACAAACAACCACCACCGTATGATCACGCATTTACTGTTCCCATGGACCGCGTGGACCGGCCATATCTTGCACCGCAACCAATCAGCACCTTTTATTGATAGATGAAAAGACCAAAATGCCCTATGAGCCACGATGAATTTTCTATAAACCCTTTAGGAGTCTAGGTCCACCACATGGCAAGCTTTGATTCGTCGGTGTCTGCTGAGCTGACGGTCCACACTGTGCTGTAGACCGACTGATGGCTTCTAGGCTTGAGTCGGCTAGCATGGATGGCTTGGCACGCTGGCTTGGTCGGCTTGGCTTGATTTGTTTGGACGCGCCGGCTACTGCGGCGTGGCGGCTTGAGCCATTTGAGCCTTATGTTATTTTTTCATTTATATTTTTTTTATTTTATTTCTTTAGAAATTCATATCTTTTTTATTTTAGCTCCGTTTTGCTCCAAACTTATTTTGTTATGCTCAAAAAAATGAGCTCTTTCCATTGATTATAAAATTTTATTTTTTAATTTTTATTATTTTATAATTAATTTTAATATAAATTTCTTAAAAATTATATATAAATTAATCATTAATTCTTAAATTTTAATATAAATTAATTGATAAATTAATACTTTTATTGGTAAATTTATGATGCTTATCACACCCCCCAACTTAAGCTTTGCTCGTCCTCAAGTAAAGAAAGAATTTAGTTTTAAATACCTTTTAACTTTAGAGTTTTGAATTTTACCTAAGCAGTTTTCAAAATAGCCATTGATATTCAGTAGAGCTTAAATGAGATATATCATTGGGGTATTAATACTTATCAATAAAAAAATTAAGTAAAGAATATTAAATTTTTCATAATTTTTTCTTAATTATCCCACCTTTATATCTGATTTGTCTAAACTTTCATATAGGCAAGTGTATTACTACTTCCATCCTTTATTTATTGATTTTTATTTTCACATTGCCCACCTTTTGATGCGAATATCATTGCTTACTTAGGCAACGAGACCCGATTACTCGGTGAAAAATTAATTTTTTTTTTTTAATATTGTACCACTATTGAGTGTCTTAATCTCTTAAGCTTTCTATTTGATCCATGTAGCGAGTCTTGGGCCAATGACTCTCAAACCAGTTGACTTTGGGGCACTAGGTATAGAATACCCCTCGGACTTACTAGCTCAAATCAAACAGGCTATGAGTTAAGACTAGCTTTACAATGAGCTTCTTTGCCATTCCCACCTTTTGACGTGAAACTCAATGCTTGCTTAGGCAAAGAGGTCTGATTACTCAGTGAGAAGTACTTAAAAACTATTTTATTAAAATAATTTTTTTACATAAAAAAATATATAGTTATCCTACATAAGCCTATAAAAAGTAGACTTTTTTTTGATGCTAATAGAAATAATTAAAAATACTTTAAGAAAAAACTTTTTATATTCTAGACTTAATTCTTTATTGAATTTTCTTAATACTTGATTCCTCAATATCTCATAGATTCTTTGATCTGTGTATCAATTTTCTTTTAAAAATGCTTAGTTTAATTCGATTCTTAAGCATAATCAGGTGTCTAAATACTAAATACTAACTTTTTTGAGGACTTAAAATTTTAAAATTTTTTATTTTTCTTCCCTTAATTTAATCGACATTATCCTTAATGGAGAAGAAAAAATAAAGAGTGTAATAAAGAACATGAAAGAATACACCTGACTCAGAGCACATGTCTTTAAAAATTTAAGCTCTTCCTCCAACTTATTCAGATTATCTAAAAAAAATCAACTAAAAAGATAAATTAAACTAAAAAAAATTAAATATTGGGTTGCCTCCTAAAAAGCGCTAAGTTTACCGTCTTCAGCCAGACACAATGCAATTTACTATCCTACGTCGAATATTGGATTGACAAATTTTAATGGTTTTGGATTGTCAATCTCAGAAAGTTTATTTATAATCCCATTATTGATATAATCATTGTTAATTTTAGGGATATAATTTGTAATCCGATTCTCAGTCTCATGTTTATTAAGAATTTCTCCTATTTGTTCTTCTAAAATGCTCATGAATTGAGTTTTTGTATTAGGAGTTAAGTTTGATTCAATGGGTACTGAAAGGGAATCTAAAGACGATTTTAATTCTAGAGGTAAATTAATGTGATCTTGCTTAAACAACTTCATTAACATTTCATTACATGTCTCTTGATTTTTGTAAGAAGAACCGACTTCTTGGATTGAAGGAAATAGGATATTAGATTTATAAGTCTCAGGTAAATCATCTATTCTCTTTTTTCCTATGTCTATTTCATTTAAATTGGAACTAGAATCAGTACTAATTCCTGGCTTGGGTTCTTCTATGTGGTTAGTCTCAGTACTAATCAGTTCTTCTAATTTTTTATTTTGACTAGCATCAGTACTAGCCTCTCTCACCTAGTCTTGGTATGGGTCCATAAGAATCCTATAGCTTTTAAGTTCAGGAGTTACTTTGGCATTCTCAAATTGGGGATTCTTAAGTGAGACATTAAACTGATAATTTGGTCCAGGTGGTTGGTGGACATTAGGTGGGTTGTTTAAAATTGGTAGGCTCGGTAGTTGATCTAGTTTTCTTCTCATGTTAGACTCAACTAATTATCCTATTTGAACTTCTAGTCCGATGATAGATTGCTGTTGAGTCAGAATCAATTATTAAAATTGGTTAAATCTATCATCGACTAGATTGGTCTATTGAGGAGGTGGGTATGAGGGCTGATTATGATGTGATGGCTAGGTAAATTGACTAGGCTAACCATTATTATAGGCATAGTTTTGGTATTGGGGCCTATTTTGATAGTTTTGGATAGGTAAAATTTGAGTTTGAGCCTGAGTCTGTTGGGATGTCCAAGAAAAATTATGGTGGTTGCTCCAATCTAGATTATATGAATTTGAAAATAGATCATTAATCAATTTGGAGTATCCTTGAGCAGCTTGAACTTATTCTTGGATAAAATGTGAAAACTGTACAGTCATAGGACATTCACTCACATGATGGATTGGGCTAGCATAGATTAAATAAATCTTCTGATAATTAGAAGATGATGTGAATTGTGCAGAAGATTGTTGACCTAGGATTAGGAGTTGATCTAATTTCTGAACAAAAAGGTTAACTTTATCTAATTTTTGGACTATTAGGTTCAGATTAGTCATTTGATTATTAGGTTTAATGTGAATCAACCATTCAATTAAATTCAACTAAATTAGAAAAAGTAATTTCCTACCATGCATGTATTAGTGTAACCCTAATGTATGGTTCAAAAAATTTTTAGAATATTTTAGAATTATATATATATTATTATTATTTTATTATATTAAAAATTATTTTTTTTAAATTATTTTATTTATTAATTTTATTTTAATTTAATTTAATTATCATTATTAATATTTTTTTAGTTAGTTTAATTTAATTTTTATTTTATTTTATTTTATTTTATTTTTAGAGGAGAAAGGAGAAGAAAGAAAGAAGAATTCTAAAGAATAGGTCCTAAGGAGTCCTAGAACTAAGAAGAGAGAGAAGAATTAAGTTTAATTAGGTTTGATGTTGGTTAGCAATCAAGTTGCTCAATTAATCCTGACTAAGGGTTATCCTAGATTTAGACAGCTCCTCACTGCCAAGGTCACCTTCAAGCCCTCCAAGTGTAGGATCAGCCAATCAACTGGTCAGGTAAATATAAAGTCGGTGGGAGTCCCCCTATTGCTTGCCTTAGACATCAATTATACTTGGCCAGGTAAGCAAATGGAATCAATTAAAAATCACCTTCCTTCAGACTCAGTTGTCCCTGAACCACTTTTTTAGACACTAGTCAAATTGACTAACCCTAATCTGGTTCAACTTTTAGGGTTTCTTATCTATTGAACTTGAGTTCCTAGGACTGATGTCTAATTGATTTTAAAATTAAAGGCTTAGGTCAATGTAGGATGCTGATTGGTTGTTTGTGGGCCAAGAAAGGGTGATCAAATCCCTACCTTATCTTGTTTAACTAGGTTGTGCCCTTAATTTGATTTAATATGATATGCAAAAAAAAAGAATTTCAATCGGGTTCTATGCAATTTAAACTAGATGCATGCAACTAATTGAATTTTGAAAGGATTACCTTGCCTCCAGCAATCACCAAAAATAAAATAAAATTAATATGATGCATGCTCTAAATAGTTAAGATTTCTAATCTTATCATGAGACTTTTAATTAGATTTAAATGAATATTTTTTAAATTAATTTAAAAATAAAATAAATAAATAAATAAAATAAAAAGGAAAGAGAACTAGGATTAGGATTGATCTCACCAAGCAAAACTCCTGGTTCTTTTTGTTCTTTAATCTTTTTTTCTATAAAATAATAAAAAAAACTAGCAAACAATGTTTATACGAAAATAAAAATTTTATTTATAATTTATTTATAAAAAAATTAAAGAGATCAAAAATTTAATGTTCGTGCCTTCTCCGACAACGGCGCCAAAAATTTGATATGTTAGCCAAAATTATTTTTAATTTATTTAAAATAAATCAAAGAAATCAAAAATAATCCCCGACAATGGTGTTAAAACTTAATAGGAATGCAATGTTATCGTTAAGACACCATATTTATCAATTTAATCCAACTTCTTAAAATAATTAAAAATTCATAGATAGTAGTGAGTCGGGTCGAATCCATAGGAAAGGTAGTATTTTTAGATTTGAAATCTTTGATTTTATAAAAGAAAAAAAAAAGAAAAGAGTTTTGAAATTAAAAGTGAAGTTGGAAAATAAAAAATAAAAATTAAAAGGTGCAGAAATTTAAACTTGATACTAAGATCTACTAGTTAGATCTTAGCATCTACTTGCAATAAAATAAAATATAATAATTAAAATATAAAAATTAAATTATAATAAAAATAAAGAACATGAAATTAAAGAGCATAAAAATAAATATTGTATTAAAAAGTTCATAATTTAAATACATAAAATAAAAAAAAATAAAATAGGCTGATCTCTGATCTTGGATCGGCATTGATGGAAAGATGGTGTAGAAGCCTAGCTTTTATTCTTAGCACCCATTGCTTTGAAGCAACCATTAACCTATAGCCTAGCTTCACCCTATACCAAAACTTCATCTTGATCTGAGATATTGATTTTTGAAGGCCTGGGGTCCTTTTTATAGAGTTAGAGAGACTAGATATTTTTTCTGGAGGCAATGTGGGGCTAAGGGTTGTTTTAATCGTGAAAATAGGAAGAAATCTAAGTGAAATTCAGATTAAAATAGCCCCTGTTGAGTTCTTTTAATTCTAGCCGTTAGACGGTGATCCGATGCTTCCAAAAATACCAAAAATAGACGTGTAATGGCCCAGATCAAGTTGGATTAATTTTTGATCATTGGATCATGCTTGATGGAGGAATTTAGGCCGTTGATCACATGCTTGAGAGTTTGATCACCGTCAGGAGTCTTCTAGATCGTTGGATCGAAGCTGGAATCAAGCACTGCCGTCCGATGGCGATCCAGGTGAAATCAGCAATCGAAAAAAAAACTTGACCGTCCGATCTTGACCACAAATAACCACCACCACATGATCGTGCGTTTACTGTTCCCATGGACCGCATGGACCGGCCACATCATGCACCGCAACCAATCAGCACCTTTTGTTGATAGATGAAAAAACCAAAATGCCCTATGAGTCGTGATGAATTTTCTATAAATCCTTTAGGGGTCTAGGTCCACTATGTGGCAAGCTCTGATTTGCCGGTGTCTGCTGAGCTGACAGTCCACACTGTGCTGTAGACCGACTGATGGCTTTTGAGCTTGAGTCGGCTAGCGTGGATGGCTTGGCGCATCGGCTTGGTTGGCTTGGCTTGGCTTGTTTGGATGCACCAGCTGCTGCGGCATGGCGGCTTGAGCCGTTTGAGCCGTATGTTATTTTTTCATTTAATTTTTTTTATTTTATTTTTTTAGAAATTTATATCTTTTTCATTTTAGCTCCATTTTGCTCCAAACTTATTTCATTACGATCAAAAAAATGAGCTCTTTCCATTGATTATAAAATTTTATTTTTTAATTTTTATTATTTTATAATTAATTTTAATATGAATTTTTTAAAATTTATATATAAATTAATCATTAATTCTTAAAAATTAATATAAATTAATTAATAAATTAATACTTTTATTGGTGAATTTATGATGCTTATCATTAGCATATGATTGAGCCTAACATTCTCCTTATGTAGTCTTTCTAGTTCATCTCGATTGAGTAAAATTGGATTTGGCTCACCCAGGAATCCTATATGGCTTTGTCCTAGTTTGATTGGAGCTTTCAGGTCAGAAAAGTATTATCCTAATCCATCAGATGGGAATAGGACAATACCTGCCAATTCCCATAACCTCAAGGACATGACCTGCTAAATTCTGTTTAATTGAGACATTGACCTAGTCATTACAAGAAAGAAGAGGGGAGGTGTGCGCCCCCTATTTTTCATCTGGGGTGCACACCCCTAGAGAACTTTTCATAAAGAAAAATGTGAGCATGCCCCATATTGGCATGCACACATGGGGATGAGAGGAGAGAGTCCCATATGAATGGGACTCTAGGGTTTCTTGATAGGATCAAAGACCTAGGCACCAAACACTTATTCTTATCCAAACTTGGTGCCACTTATGGAGGAGTTTTTAGGCATCTCACCTGATTGGATCAGGTGTGTATGCATGGCCAATCAAATTAAGATCTGATTATATCAACCAATATGATTGGTTGATGCTATGTGGCACTGCATGGTGCAAAAGGGTTTATTTAAACCCTGCTGCGCCCTAGGTTTTCTCTGCACCCACTTCCCATGCCGTAAGGCTACTATTCCCTCACCTCTTCCACACCACCCTCTCTCTACTCCGCTCCCTCTTCTCCATGCCCAAAGGTTGGGCAAAATTCTAGCAAAGGTTTGAAGATAGTTGGCACAAAGATCGGGAAGAAGAACAACCTAGTTCGTGAGATGAATGCATCAACATCGAAATTATTTTGAAGGATCTATGAAAGGACTCCAGATCTAATTTTTGGAAATTAGATCTAGAAGGAGAGTATGTCCAAACCTAGCTTGAGTGGACTCTGATAGAGGCCAGACTCTTGCATGGCTAGATCCAGAATCTCGAGTAACGACAGATCATCGTCAGGATAATAGTTACCCTAAATAGGTAACAATTATTGTTGCTATTTTAATTCTAATTTTTTTACTTTTAATATCAGATCATATGGATCAAATTCAAGAACTCCCAGATCTGATCAAAAATTATAAAAAAAATTTTAAAAATTTTTGCTACAAATCAGATCAGATCAGATCGATCCTATGATGGAAATTAGTTTTTTCCTTCAACTGGTATCAGAGCAAGATTTGTAGTTCTTCAGATCTTCTTTAGATCTAATTTTTTAATTTATTTATGATCTGATATTAAAGATTTCAGATGTCACATCAAATGTGATCAGATTTAAAATCAATAGATTAAAAAATTTAATTAATATATAAGATATATTTGATGCATGTCTAGATTAGGTTTATAGAATTGTTCTATGAATTATCTAGAATAGAATTTTATGTGATATGATCATTTAAAATTTTATTTTCTAGATGTTATATTAGATATATTAGATCTAAAAATATGCATATGTTAGGTTTAAATTTTGATACATAAGATGTATACAAAGCATGCATAGTTAGATCTATAATTTTATATGCGATATATGTTATAGATCTAATAGTTTTTGTAGTATAATTATTATTCCTCTCTTTCCATTCGATTGGATGCTCTTATGGCATATAGGGGTGCTGCGCATTTATCCTTAATCAAAAATCAAAAACTTACTTTTCTGTAAAATCCTAGATCCTGAAATTCTAAAAATTTTTATGCATGTTTTACTCATGAACCCAAATTTAATTAAGAATTAAGATTATAAAATTAATTAAATCTAAAAATTATAAATTTTTAGATCTAAGACACCTTCATATATTTGTGTTCGGATATGGGTAGCTCAATTAGGTCTAGCGGTTGATCAAATCGAATCAAGAGTTGGTTAGGTAGGATCAAGAGTGCTTAGAATTGACCAGTCTAATAGAATTAAGTCTAAGTCAAGGTCGACTCACAGTCATATATGGTTGATCAAGTTAAGACCTAATTTGGCACCATGGTTCGAGCATGGATTGTAGGCTAATCCGATCGATTTTGGTTCGATAATTTGGTGTCTAAGGTAAGTTTGATAGATACGATTGACTGATTTTTAATTGGGAGCTACTTGATCTGAATGCATTCTTGTCAAGTTAATGGCATATCCCTTCCACCGGTCTCACTTACCTATCCATTTGGGTGGACATAGTTCTAGTTTAAGGTAGCTAACAATTCGAGCTAACCTATACCACTAGGTTAGTCATAATTATTATGACTAAGTCAAGTCATGTTTAAGAGAACTAAATCAAATCTTCTTAAGAAAATATTAAGTCATAGATCTTCCACCATTGTAGATGTGCGAGACCTTTCTGAGGTTGATTATTTTCGACTGGTTATAGTGGCTCAGTTGCATCGAAAACATGCAACCACATCTATTAGGCATGGGATGTTATAGGTTAGAGGATGGGTTGGGCTCAATATTCTAGATATAGTGAGAGATCCAATCAAAAATCCAATTCATGCAAATAGTGGGTCTAGCTTAACTAAGGAGTGGAGCAATATTTTGCACACTGTGAAATCAATGAATTAGAGATCAGGTTTGGGTGTACCATGATTAGAGAATCATTGGACAAGAGTTGTCCACCCATCGACTGATCCACCATCAATAACTATTAGGTGAGGTGATGAGCCAGTTGGTAGGACCGTACCATCCACTAGAAATCAATGATCGTTGAGATTTTTGCATCTCTACCAAGAAAGTGTAAGGACCCGAGAAAATATTAGAAACTTAATTTGTTTAAAAATAAAACTCCTAAATAAATTGATCAAGTCTAATTATAATGTCTAATCAAAAACTTTGACTCTCTATAGAAAAATATCAGTGTCAAACCAACTAGCCCGAATCCTAGATACACATAGACTAACTAGACCCAATTATAAAGATTGGCTCTGAAACTTTAAATTCATTTTGGATTTTAAAAAGTTGACTCATGTATTAGATGAGAATCCTCCCATATTACCAGCCCATCCAACTGTTGAACAGAGAGCATCTTTGAAAAAGTGGATGGACGAAGATAACAAAGTTAGGTACTATATGTTGGACTCGATGTCTGATGAGCTACAGTGCCAATATGAGGATATCAAGACTGCATGTCAAATATTAGCACACCTGCAGAGTCATTTGGTGAAGAGAGTCGTGCAGCCAAGTATCAAGTCATTAGGAGACTTTTTAAGGTACAAATACATGATGGGCAGCCGATCCAAGATCATTGTTTGATGATGATCAAGGACCTAGAAGAGCTTGAGAAGCTCGGTGTCAAGTTGGATAGGAACTTGCAAATTGATGTGATCTTGCAGTCCTTACTGATGCGTATAGACAGTTCATCATGAACTTCCATATGCATAAACTGCAATGTACCTTGGTTGAACTTATGAATATTTTGGTTACTACTGAACTTTCTTTGAAAGGTTCAAAAGGCTCAGTACTTGCTGTGGAGTGAACTTTCTCCAAAAAAAGTCTTTTGGAAAGAAGAAGAAGTTTGTAAAGAAATAGAAGGTAGAAGATGGAAAAAAGAAGGAAGAGCCGAAGAAGAAGGCCGCTGACAAAGAAAAGTATTTTTATTGCAACACAGATGGCCATTGAAAGTAGAACTACCATTCATACCTGGCCAGCCTAAAGAACAAAAAGAAGGTAGGTCCTTCTGGAGGTATGCTCATAATTGAATCTAACCTTATGATTTTTTCTGCATTCAATTGGATGCTTGACTCTAGTTCCAGTGCTCACTTATGCACTTCCATGCAGGATCTTGAGGAGAGCAGGAGCTTGAGGGATGGTGAGATAATCCTATGCATCAAAAATGGAGCAAAAGTAGCTATTGTAGCCTTGGAAACCTATCCTTTGCAATTACCATCAGGATTAGATTTAATTCTTAGATACTATTATTTTGTGCCTACTGCAAGCAGAAATTTGATTTCTATTTCATGTTTAGTATAGAAAAACTATGTAATTAGTTTCTTTAAGGATCACCGTACTATTCTTTTTGAAAGAAATAAAATTGCAAGTGGTTTCTTAATTAATAGTCTCTATAAGTTGCATGTTGATGTATCTATGTTTAATATCAAACAGAACATGAAAACCATAAAATTAAAATGGCCTAGGGATAGTCTAAATGAAAGGTATCTATGGCACCATAGGTTAGGTCATGTATCTGAAGACAAGATTAACAAATTGAAGAAATTCGGACTAATGGGTCTGTTGACTTCCGAGTCATATCTGATTTGTGAATCATGTCTTCAAGGCAAAATGACCAAGGTTCTTTTTGTAGGACATGGGGAAAGGGCCACAAACATACTTGCCTTAGTACATATAGATGTGTGCGACCCATTTGATGTGCCGACCAGAGGCAACTATGTCTACTTCATTATCTATATCAATGACCTATCTCAATATGGATATATGTACTTAATGCAACACAAGTCTGAAGCCTTTGAAAAGTTTAAGGAATTCAAACATGAAGTAGAAAAGCTAATCGAAAAGCCTATTAAGGTTCTTCGATTAGATTGAGGAGGTAAATATCTTAGTCAAAAATTTTTAGACTATCTCAAGGACAATGGCATAGTCTTATAATGGACTCCACCTGGAATGCCTCAACTCACTAAAGTTTCAGAATGGAGAAATCGAATCCTATTAGATATGGTCCAATCCATGATAAGCTTCATGAACCTCCCTGAGTTTGTTTGGGGACATAGTCTAATGACCACAATATACTTACTGAATAGGGTTCCCTCTGAAAGGAATATGCCCTCAAGCCAATCAAAATTTATATTTTGATGGGCTATTCTTTATCTTCCAAACTCATGTAATGATATTTTTAAATAAATAAAGATATTTATTTCATCATATGCTGCATCTGAATTATTTATTTAAGATTATGATGAACCCCATAAATTAGGGCTATGGTTTTAGGGTTATGATGAGATCATACCAGTGAGACCTAAAACCTTAAAATCCTAATTTAAATATTCTCGATCAATGGAACATTGAGATGGGGATCAATATTTTCGATAAGACTCGCACATCCTACGTACGCTCCATGGAGAGGATGATTGATCTCACAATCACTTATGTATGACACTAATATAATGATGTGAGTGCTCATTAGAGAATGAGTTCACTAAATTGATCCAACTCGAGAACATCTAATGGAGTCTTATCTACATGTCAATAGATGGTTCTCATAGTGGAAGTTATGCATGTAATCCTTTGACCTGAGACTACCATAGAATCTTATATGTATGAATTCATATTTTGGTTCATACTCATTTATGACTCAGTCAAGTATAGGATGATCTGGATATGGTGGATTACATATGGAGGTTGTGAATAGGTCAACATGGAATCGATCACTCCTAGTAAGAGGAGATCGCATCCTACTTCAATCAAATGATGATTCAAGAAGCCTTTGATCAAAGCATGATGAAAATTAGAAATGATTCTTAATATTTTATTAATCAAATCATCATCATAAGATTGAGAGAAATATGAATATGATATTAGATTTAACATATTTTCATACCCAGAGTCATATTCGGGATGTAGGATAATCGAAGGATCTTGTTGCACGGTATCTTTCCACTAAAGGATATTTTTAGTATTTCCATCAAAATTTCATATCTTCTTAGTAGATACGTTGCTAGACGTTAATCTTATCTTGTAGGTTCAATCAAATTAAAGAGTTTAATTTCATCATTAATTAGAAAGTATTCTAATTAGTCGAATTGGGTTAGCTAATTTTGACCTAAATCGGTTTGGTTAAATTCTAACTAAATTAGATAAAATCACACCAAGAACCACAGTTGGCTAGATGTGGAATCCAATGGGTCACACACTAAGAAAATTAATCAAGAGTCTAATTGGATTAGATCATGTTTGCAAGTTGAACATGCTAGCACATGTTGCAAACCCTAGCACCTAGATTCAAATTGGATTTGAATCGGGTTCCGATTTGGGCTAATTTTGATCCAATTTGAGCCAAATCAGATTTAATCTTAAATTGGATGAGGCCTAGACTTATTGGGCTTGTTTTGGGTACCATATATCTGAGTCCCACATGCCAGAGACTCTATCTCTTAGCATGTGGGAAGTCTTTCATGCACTAGGGTCTCTTGGTGCAAGAATGGTTGGCGCCACTTTTAGTTGCCTTATCCACTTTAAAATGTCACGTAAATTTTATATGGGCATGGACATCTGATGTGGATGCATAGAAGAGTCCTTCTATAGATTAATTTCCTTCATAGCATATCTGGAATTTAGATAAGAAAGGAATGGTTGGTGCCACTTTTATTTGCCTTATCCACTTTAAAATGTCACATAAATTTTATATGGGCGTGGACATCTGATGTGGAGGTGCAAAAGAGTCCTTTTGAAAATTAATTTCCATCGTAGCATATTTGGAGTTTAGATAAGAGGGGACTCCTTACCGCCCACTCCATCTTGGCGCCACTTGGACTTAATAGTCCAAGTGGTTAGGGACTCCTTTCCATGCCCAATTTTCCCATGCCCCTTATCTGATGTGGCATCCCCATTCTTGGCCATTGGATGGCCATATTATCTGATCAAAGCCCTCTAATTATGGCACCATGTTTTTTATGCATCGCTACTCTTCATAAATAAACTACATAGAACTAATCCGAAGAATCCTTCTACTTTAAGACACCTCTTGGACTAAGTCTACGTAATTTTAAATGCCATAAAACTTAGAAGAAGCATGAGATATGCTAATGGGGCATGAGATGAAGATGAGGAAAAGGTGTGAGATTTTGTGGTGGCATCCCTATGTACATTATAAATAGGGGTGCGCACCAAGAGTCCATGCATTCAGAAACTCCTCCCTTCTTTCTTACAATAGGTTCTCTTGTCCAATTTTCTTTATTCCTTTTCTCTTGTCTAGACAAGGTTCTGATTTAAGAACAAGAAGTCTTCAAATAAGAAAAAGAGATTAGGAATAAAAATTGAGACAAGGAAAAAGAAAGAAAGGCAAGGAAAGGCTAGGAGGGTGACATTAAAGGCTAAGGAAGGTTCTGCCCAAATAATTAAAGTTCTTATCATAAGAATTTTAATTAAACTAATCAAAGGTGTTGGTGACTTGATCAAGTCCCTGTGTGGATCAACATTGGAGGGTGAACACATGGGCACCTGGTGCAAACCCTGATGGACTGCTGCCGATGATCAGAGTCAAATTAGGGTTTTACGATCAGAGGTATGTTCTAATATCCTCTTTTATATTATAAATGCATATTATATGATTTAAATTCTAATAAAATGGTCCTAGGATTTGGATTTGGTTTTATGATTTCATAATTTTGCTTTAAAATCCATGCTTCCATCCTATACACCAAACCCAACAGTGATATCAGAGCAAGTCTTATTAGGTTAAATCATATATTGCTATGTTTATATGTTAATGATAAAATTATAAATATGATATGATCATATTTAATTTATTTTGCATGTTATTTATATGATGTGATCATATTTGTTTAATCATAATTAGATTATGATATGTATATCATTCTATAAGGTTGCCCTGACATAGTGGCATATGTTCACTATGTAATGATGGTTGTCCTAAAATGATTATACATGTTGATATGTTTGATATATATCATGATTGATATATTTATATATTTAATATGATTTAAATTAGAATGTGCATAGAGATCAGTTAAAGCCCTCTATAAAGTTATATTAAGTTGTAGTGTAACTAACCGATAGTAGAATCATTCTGGATGTCTAATTGATTAATCAGTGTCTAGAAAAATGGTTCATGATTGGTAAAAAAAATATGATTTCTAATTGATTTCGTTGTCTGACCTGGCCAATTTATTGATGTCTAAAAAAGACAATGGAGGGACCCCCACCTCTCTCTCTCACTTACCTGGCTAATTAGATTAATCTAATTCTAGATTAAGGTGCTTAGAGTTATATTTACTACATTAAGGCCTTTCTTCATGCTAGGTCATTATT
Organism: Cocos nucifera; assembly: GCA_006176705.1. Lineage (NCBI taxonomy): Eukaryota > Viridiplantae > Streptophyta > Magnoliopsida > Arecales > Arecaceae > Cocos > Cocos nucifera. The sequence continues at coordinate 169,844 of QRFJ01001663.1, read as the reverse complement.
ATGTCACGAACTATATTAGGTTTGTTATGTAACCACAAGACCTATTATGGAGACTGATATAATATTAATCTGATGCATTGAGATGCTTACAACATTTTGGATATACTGCTTTATTGTGCAACCACGAGAGCAGTTATATTCCATTTTGATTGTATAAAAATGAAGGATCCTACTTAACTAAAACATTATAGTTTGTTGTACAACACAAAGCTATTAATGTTTTAGAGGCCAGGGTTATATTGAGAGTTGCATGAAATGCAATTGGAAAGAGTTTCCTACCTTTGAACTTATATAAGGTTTGTTGTGCAACCACAAGATTTTTTATAAGAAATTAGGATGTCAATCCCACTAAGAAAACTTATTAAGTTTTTTCGATTATCATATTGGAGGGTTATGATTTTTGATAAAATAGTGGAAAACATAATTAAATTAAAGTTCTAATTTAATTATGTACATCATCATGAGTTGTTTGCTTATGTAATATTCTTTATTATGTAGATTAAAATGGCTTCTTCACTTCCACTACATTCAATTTTGGATTCAAATAAATTGATCGATCCCAATTATGTGGATTGATTGAGAAATCTAAAAATTATACTCAATCAGGAGAATCTCTCCTATATCCTTGAATCCCCTGATCCAAAGAAATTAGGGGAAGATGCCATAGATGAAGAAAAAGCTGCTTATAAGAAGTGGCAAAATGATTCATTGACTATCAAATGTATCATACTGGCCTTCATGAGTAATAAGTTATAGAGGTAGCATGATGGCATGGATTCTCAATCCATATTGCTCAATCTAAAAGAGCTTTATGGAGAGCAAAGTAGGACTGCTAGATATGAGATATCTAAGTAGTTATTTCATGCCAGAATGATAGAAGGATCATCTGTACAAAATCATGTTCTGATGGTAATTGATCTAATCACTCGATTAAGTCAATTAGATTTTGTTATAGATGGGAGTTAAGTCAGGATCTGATCTTGCAATCACTTTCAGAATTATTTTCTTAGTTTGTTATGAACTATCATATGAACAAATTGAATACTACCCTGCCTGAGCTATTAAATATGCCAAAAATAATAAAGAGCCATATCAAGAAGGATAAGGCTTCTCTTCTTCTTGTAGATAGGATCTCCAAGAAGAAGATAGATAAAAAGGGTTCAAAGAGGAGGCTAAACCCTAAAGGTGGCATAAATAAGAGGAAGAAGAAGATGAAAGTCTCTAGACAGATGATCTATTTTTGCCACGGCAAATCAAGTCATTGGAAAAGAAATTGCAAGGCTTACCTTGCAACTATGAAGACTGGTGCAAATGTTGCACCAAAAGATATGTATGAGATACATATAATTTTGTCATTAAATTCTTTCATTTCAAACTCTTGGATATTAGATATCAGCTGTGGTTTTTATATCTGTAAATCTTTACAAGAGCTGCAAAAAATTAAGAGTTTGAAGAAAGATGACTTCGAGCTCTACGGTGCTAGACGTCCATCCGAGCGGAAGCTGTAGGGACAAATATATTAAAGTTATCTTCAAGGAAGATCTTAGAGCTGACAAATTATTATTATATGTCTAAGATCATTAGAAATATTGTATCTATATCCTTGTTACTAAAATAAGGTTATAGTCTAGATGTAATGAGCAATGATTGCTCTATTAAATATTCTAATGAAATTATTTGTTATGGCATTTTTAATAATGATTTGTTGACTCTATATTTGGATGACAATATTTTTTATGTTGATGAAAATGGAAAACATAAGAGAGAAGACATAAATAATACTTTACTTTGGCATTGTCGGCTTGGTCATATTAGTGAGACTAGAAATAATAAGTTATACAAAGAAAAGTTCTTTGAACCTCATAATTATGAATCATTAGGAACTTATGAATCATGTCTCATGGGTAAAATGACCAAGACTCCATTTAGTGGATATGGAGAAAGGGCAAGTGAGTTATTAGGACTTATACATTCAGATGTATGTGGTCCTATGACAACTCAGGCTAGAGGAGGATACTCTTATTTTATAATATTCATTGATGATTTATCTAGGTTTGGATATGTGTATCTTTTGAAACATAAATCCGAAGTCTTTGATAAATTCAAAGAGTTTCAAAGTATCATCGAGAAATAAACTAGAAAGAGTATAAAAATCCTTCGATCTGATCGGGAAGGAGAATACTTATCTAGTGAATTTCTAGACTATTTTAAAGTAAAAGGCATTCTCTCTGAATGGACCCCTTCTTATATACCGTAATTAAATGGTGTAACTGAAAGAAGGAATCGTATCTTATTGGATATGGTACGGTCCATGATATGCTTCACAGAATTATCTATTTTCTTCTGGGCTCATGCTCTGGAGACCGCAGTATACATCTTGAATAGAGTACCTTCTAAGTCTATATCTAGCACTCCATATTAGATATGGAGAGGTAGAAAATCTAATCTTAAGTATCTTAAGATATGGGGTTGTCTGACATATGTCAAAAAAAATTTTGGACATAAACTAGATGCTAGATCAGACTTATATCTATTTGTCGGATATCCTACAGATAGTATGGGATATCTATTCTACCATCCTACTGAACAAAAGGTATTTGTAAGTAGGCATGCCACTTTCATGGAGAAAGAATTCATCCTAGAAAGAAGTAGTAGGAAAAACATTGAACTTAGTGAAATTCAAGAAGAACAAATAGATATTTCTCAACCAAATAAACACATAAATATGAAAGAACCAGAACACACAACTCCTATCCATAGGTCTAATAGAGTGCGACATACACCTATGAGGTATGGGTTCATTATTGAGAACAATGAAGCCTAAGTCATTAAGAATGATGAACCTCTGACCTACATGAAGCAATCATGAGTAGGAACTCTGACAAATGGCTAGTAGCCATGCAATCCGAAATGGATTCCATGTATACCAACAAAATATGGACTTTGGTAGATGCACCAGAGGATATAAACCCTATTGGATGCCAATGGGTCTTTAAGAAAAATATTGGAGCAGATGGTCAAAATGAAACCAATAAAGTCAGATTGGTGGCTAAGGATTTCAAGAAAAAATAGGGAATTGATTATGATGAAACATTTTTACCTATTGCCATGCTCAAATCTATTCAGATTATGCTTGCCTTAGCAGCATACCATGATTATGAAATATGGTAAATGGATGTGAAGATCGTCTTCCTTAATGATTCCCTAGAGGAGGAGGTCTACATATCACAGCCAAAGGATTTTGTCTCAAATGAGAGACCAAATCAGGTATACAAGCTTAAAAGATTCATTTATGGATTAAAGCAAGCATCAAAGAGTTGGAATATCAACTTTAATGTTACAGTCAAAGAGTTTGGCTTCATCAAGAATATGGATGAACCATGTGTGTGCAAGAAGACTAGTGGGAGTGCCATAGTTTTCTTGATTTTGCATGTAGATGACATACTCCTCATTGGAAATGATATCCCAAAATTACAATCGGTTAAGTTATGGCTATCAAATAAGTTTTTCATGAAAGACTTGGGAGAAGCATCCTATGTACTTAGAATAAAGATCTATAGAGATAGATCTAAGTGGATGCTAGGCTTATCCCAATCTAGGTACACTGACTTAATACTGAAAAGGTTCAGTATGGATATGAGTAAAAGAGGTTACTTATCCATAAGTCAAGGCATACATCTCTCTAAGAAGATGTCTCCTAAAACACCTGAAGAGAGAAATAAAATGAGTTCTATTCTTTATGCTTTGACTGTAGGATCAATAATGTATGCCATGTTATGCACCAAGCCTAATGTTGCTTATGCCTTAGGCATTGCAAGTAGATTTCAGGCTGATCCAGGAGAAAATCATTGGAAAGCAGTGAAAAATATTCTTAAATACTTGAGAAGGACTAAGGATACTTTTTTAGTATATGGTAGATCTGATCTTAAACTAGAAGCATATTCTGATTCTAGTTTTCAATTAGACCTAGATGATAGCAAATCCATTTCAGGGTATGTTTTTACTCTGAACGAGGGAGCAATGAGTTGCAAGAGTACTAAGCAGCCATCTATAGCTGACTCAACCACTGAGGTAGAGTACATAACTGCAAGTGAAGCCGCCAAGAAAACATCTGGATGAAAAAGTTCATCATTGAATTGGGTGTTGTTCCTGAAATTGAGAACCCAATACCACTTTTCTATGATAATACTGGAGTAGTTGTTCAAGCAAAGGAACCAAGGTCTCATCATAAATCCAAGTACATTCTAAGATGCTTCCATCTCATTCATAAACTTATTGAAAGACAAGATGTTGACATTGAATGAGTAGATATAAAGAACAACATAGCAGACACGTTCGCTAAGGCTATACCACAGCAGCAGCTCGATCACCATCTTGATTGTCTGGGATTAAAATATAAGGGTGAATGGATTTAGGGCAAGTGGAAGATTGAAAGAAATATGCCCTTAAGGCAATCAAAATTTATATTTTGATGGGCTATTCTTTATCTTCCAAACTTATGTAATGACATTTTCAAATAAATAAAGGCATTTATTTCATCATATATTATATCTTAATTATTTATTTAAGACTATGATGAACCCCATAAATTAGGACTATGATTTTAGGATTATAATGAGATCACACCAGTGAGATCTAAAATCTTAAAATCCTAATTTAAATATTTCTGGTCAACATGGAATCAATCACTCCTAGCAAGAGGAGATCGTATCCTACTTACTTCAATCAAATGATGATTCAGGAAGCCTTTGATCAAAGCATGATGAAAATTAGAAATAGTTTTTAATATTTTATTGATCAAATCATCATCATAAGATTGAGATAAATATGAATATGATATTAGGTTTGACAGATTTCCATACCCAAAGTCATATTCAAGATGCAGGATGATCGAAGGATCCTGTTGCACGGTAACTTTTCACTGAAGGATATTTTTGGTATTTCTATCAAAATTTCATATCTTCTAGGTAGATATGATATGTTGCTAGACGTCAATATTATTTTATGGGTTTGATTGAATTAAAAAGTTTAATTTGATCGTTAATTGAAAAGTGTTCTAATTAGTCGAATCAGGTAAGCTGATTTTGATCTAAATCAATTTGGTTAAATTCTAACTAAATTAGGTCAAATTATACCCAGTTCCACTACTGGCTAGATGTGGAACCTAATGGGTCACACACAAAGAAAATTGATCAAGGGTCTAATTGGATTATATCATATTTGTAAGTTGCACATGATAGCACATGTTGCAAACCCTAGCACGTAGATTCGAATCGGGTTCTATTTGGGCTAACTTTGATCCGATTTGAGTCAAATCAGGTTTGATCTTAAATTAGGTAAGGCCTAGACTTATTGGGCTTGTTTTGGGTGCCACACATCTGAATCCCACATGCTAGAGACTCTCTCTCTTGGTGCGTGGGAAGTATTTCATGCATTAGGGTCTCTTGGTGCAAGAATGGTTAGCGCCACTTTTATTTGCCTTATCCACTTTAAAATGTCATGTAAATTTTATATGGGTGTGGACATCTGATGTGGAGGCATCAAAGAGTCCTTCTGTAGATAAATTTCCTTCATAGCATATCTGGAGTTTAGATAAGAAGGGACTCCTTGCCGCCCACTCCATCTTGGCGCCACTTGGACTTAAGAGTCCAAGTGGTTAGGGACTCCTTTCCACGCCCAATTTTCCCACGCCCCTTATCTAATGTGGAATCCCCATTCTTGGCCATTGGGTGGCCATATTATCTGATCAAAGCCCTCTAATTATGGTGCCATATTTTTTATGCATCGCGACTCTTCGTAAATAAACTACGTAGAATTAGTCCGAAGAGTCCTTCTTCTTTAAGGCACCTCTTGGACTAAGTCTATGTAATTTTAAATGGCACAAAATTTAAAAGATGCATGAGATATGTGAAAGGAATATGCCCTCAAGCAAATCAAAATTTGTATTTTGATGGGCTATTCTTTGTCTTCCAAACTCATGTAATGATATTTTCAAATAAATAAAGGCATTTATTTCATCATATGCTGCATCTTAATTATTTATTTAAGATTATGATAAATTTCATAAATTAGGGCTATGGTTTTAGAATTATGATGAGATCATACCAGTGAGACATAAAATATTAAAATCCTAATTTAAATATTTTTGATCGATGGAACATTGAATTGAGGAACAATATTTCTGGTAAGATTGGCATATCCTATGTATGCTCGATGGAGAGAGTGATTGATCTCACAATCACTTGTGTGTGACACTAATACAAGAATGTGAGTGCTCATTAGAGAATGAGTTCACTGAATTGATCCAAATCGAGAACATCTAGTGGAGTCTTATCTGCATGTCAATAGATAGTTCTCATAGTGGGAGTTGTGTATGCAATCCTTTGACCTGAGACTACCATAGAACCTTATATATATGAATCCAAATTTTGATTCATACTCATTTATGACTCAGTCATGTATGGGGTAATCTAGATATGGTGGATTATATATGAAGGTTATGAGTAGGTCAACATGGAATTGATCACTTCTGGTAAGAGGAGATCGCATCCTACCTGCTTTAATCAAATAATGATTTAGGAAGTCTTTGATCAAAGCATGATGAAAATTAGAAATGGTTTCTAATTTTTCATTAATTAAATCATCATCATAAGATTGAGAGAAATATGAATATGATATTGGGTTTGACATATTTCCATACCCAAAGTCATATTCAAGATGTAAGGTGATCGAAGGATCTTGTTGCACGATAACTTTCCACTGAGGGATATTTTTGGTATTTTCATCAAAATTTCATATCTTCTTGGTAGACATGATACATTGCTAGATGTTAATTTTATCTTGTGGGTTCGATCAAATTAAAGTGTTTAATTTGATTGTTAATTAGAAAATGTTCTAATTGGTCGAATCGGGTTAGCTAGTTTTGACCTAAATTGGTTTGATTGAGTTTTAACCAGATTAGGTCAAATCACACCCAGACCCACTACTGGCTAGATGTAGAACCCAATGGGTCACACACAAAGGGAATTGAGCAAGGGTCTAATTGGATTAGACCATATTTTCAAGTTTAACATGCTAGCACATGTTGCAAACTCTAGCACCTAGATTTGAATCGGATTCGAATCGGGTTCCAATTTGGGCTAATTAGATCTAATTTTGGTCAAATCAATTTTGGCTAATTAATTGGGTTAACCCTTGGCTTGAAGGCCAAGGGATTGGGTGTCATAAATAGCAACCCACGTGCCAAAGACTCTCTCTCTTGGTGCATGGGATTTGGTCCATGCGCTAGGGACATGTGGCACATGGAAGTGTTTTGATGCCATCCACCTTCTTTTATTTTACGTAAATTTTGTTACATGGTTTCAAATCTTAGAAGGGGTGCATATGAGTCCTTCTATAAGTTAAACACTTTGGTGTTTAAGTTTAATTTGGATAATGACTAAGTCAATGCCACCCCCTTTGTTTTGCCGCCAGTTGGACTGAAGAGTCCAAGTGGTTATGGACTCTGCCTTATCTCCACTCCCAATGCCTTTCCATGCCCTATTTTTTTATGTAACATCTGAAGATGGCATTCCATATTTTGGCCATTAGATGGTTAAGATCAGATCTCAACCATTAAAAATAAATGGTGCAAATAAGAAGGGTCGCATGACTTCGTGATAACAACGTTGACTTATTCCAAAGAGTCCTTCTACGTGAAGGGTCTCTTGAAATTAATCCTACGTAATTCCACGTGTCATGAAAACTTAGATGGGGCATGAGATACTGAATGGGCATGAGATTTGCCTAGGGAGAGGGCATGAGAACTTCATGGAAACACCCCTATGTATATTATAAATAAGGGTGCACATCGAGAGTCCAAGGCATCAGAAATTCCTCTTTTCTTTCTTATAATAGGTTCTCTTGTCCAATTTTCTTTATTGCTTTTCTCTTATCTAGACAAGGTCCAAATTTAAGGACAAGAAGTCTTTCAATAAGATAAAGAGATTAGGAATAAAAATTAAGGAGACAAGAAACAAGAAAGGAAGGCAAGGAAAAGCTAGAAGGGTGGCATTAAAGGCTAAGGTTATGCCCAAATAATTAAAGTTTCTATCATAAGAGTTTTAATTAAGTTAATCAAAGGTGCTGGTGTCTTGATCAAGCTCCCGTGTGGATCAACATTGGAGGGTGAACATGAGGGCACCTGGTGGAAATCCTGACGGACTACTACCATCGATCAGAGTCAAAATTAGGATTTTGCGATTAGAGGTATATTCTAATATCCTCTTTTATGTTATAAATGAAGGAAAATTCTGATTTTCCAAGATCAGATTTGTTCAGATCTGATTGGATCGAGAGGCGTATTTCAAAAATTTTCTCTTAGATCCTAATCAGATTTGACATTTTCTAGATTTGATTTTATGATCTGATAAATAAAAAAATTAAATTAAATTTAAATTAATTTTACCTTGATTTTGGGTAATCTAATTACCCATTGATGATCATGCTGAAGCCCTGAGGTTCTGGATCTAGCCACGCAAGTGCCTGACCTCTACTAATATCCACTTGGGCTGGATCTAGAGATCTTCTCCTTCTCTTTCTTTACTCCAAAAATCAAATCTGGATCTAATTTGGAGGATCTTAAAAACTTCTTCTAAAGATCACCCATCATCTCTGCAGCAGTGCTGCCTTCTTTCTTTTTCGTCAGCCTTTTCTTGCCTAACTCGCACTAATCTAAAGCCCAACTTCCTTGGACGTGGAGAGGAGAGAGAGGATCAGAAAGGTGGCATGGAGGAGGGAGAGGGGCAGCCTTGAGGCATGGCTAAAAGGAACTCATGAAAAAGTGGGCACAGACAGGTCTTTATATAGATCCTGCTACGCCATACAGTGCCACATCACCCCGGCCAATCACGTTGCTTCATTTAATCAGATCTAAATCTGATTGGTGAGATGATATTACCTGATCCAATCAGATGAGAGACCCATAGATTCATCCTAAAGTGGCACCTAAGACTGGTCAAAGTCTATAGGTGAGGGTCACCTAGTTTGATTCTAAGAAGCAACCTGGAGTTCCATCCATATGGGACTCCAGGCATCCCTATCCATGGGCGCACGCCATCCTAGGTGTGCACCCCTTCCTTTCCAATTTCCAGAGAGGGGACAAGCCCCTATCTGCTCTCCAATGAGTGTATGACACATGGGCAGATGTCCAAGGGTCAAACATCAATGTTTGACCAAAGTCAAAAGACAAGAATTAGTAGGTGACGAAAAATGGCAGGTGTTGTCTTAAATTTATCTCATAAATAAAGACAATCCTTTTCTATTCTGGACAAACTCCAGCCAAACCAGGTGAAGGTACCTGAGTGAGCACAAACTCATTTGGCTTAATCAAGATAACTTTTAATGATAGAAAAAGGAAAATGTTAGGTTCAATCGTGTACTAGCACGATTTTCTTAAACCTAATTGAATCTAATTCAAATCAATTGAACTAGGTTAGTTCAATTGATGATATCCAGATCTAAATCCTTACTTATATGACCTAGTTAGGTTCAGTTTTGTATGGTAATGGGATATGTCATGATCTCCATCATCGACATCATCGAAACTCCTATCGATGGATCAGAACTCTTCTGATTCAGACAACTAGAATGATCGATCATCTAAATTATTCTAATTGCTCCCAAAATCTACTAGTGACACCTAGCAGTATATGGTGGCAACCCATCAAAACTAAAGATGAACCTCTTAGTGCAGCTACTTGTATAATTAAGTTCTTCTATCTTGAGCCCCGATCAGATTAGGGTTAAGGTGAACTCATCAAACCCTAATTTCTATCATATGATTTAATCATTCGATTCAAGTCCGATGTGAAAATCTTAATAGAAACTCTTTCTATTATTTCACTCTCTTCCATGGCCATGGGCTTATGGACTTGATTCTCATGATCATCATAGGGCTGCTCCTCATCCACTGAGGTAGATAGATTCCATCTTAGTGCAATCCAATTCCTATAATGAACATGCTATAGCCAACATACACCTCAGGGTTCCAAATGGCTAGGAGACCAAGTCATGGTGTAGTCAAACTATAACACCCTCAAGGTGAACTGCCGATGCACCTCAGGTCAAAGAACTAGACACACCACTGCAGCTTTAAGTCAGTCATTGACGAGAAGGTAGACTTCCTTATGACTACTCGAGGTGGTCACGCTCAGTGCCCTCGTTCTCTAATGAGTACCTATACTCTCACTCTAGTATCTCTACACCGTAGACTCAAGACTCATCTACTATAAAGAAGCGATTGTACACTAACCTTCCAGATCAATCACCATCCTCATGATGATCCTACGGTCAAGAGCATTTTATGAGTTAATAATGAAAATTCTTGTCTTAAATTTTCAACTCTTGAAAATAAGAATTATCATTACCATTAACTCAAAGGATGTATCACAGACACTAAATACACATATGTGATAGAAAATAACCCATTTTATTATTTATAGTTAAAATTATAATTTTGCCCCTAGAAGTGTATTACAAATGTCAGCCAATTCTGGCTTCTAGGGCATACATATATCTAACAAACTCCCACTTGATCTAAAGCCAATTGGCTATAAATCTAAGTCCCATCTTCTCAAGATGGGCTTCGATCTTCTACTGGTCCAATGGCTTTATAAGCGAGTCCACCGCATTGTCTGCAGAGTCAACTCTCTTAACCTCGACGTAACTCTTCTCGAGGTAATCGCGGATGAGGTGATATTGCCGCTTGATGTGCTTGGATTTCTGGTGAGACCTCGGCTCCTTAGCAAGGGCTATGGCGTCATTGTTGTTGCAGTACCAAGGAATGGCATTCAATGGCATCACTCCGATCCCCATGGCAAACTTCTTGTACCAGAATGCCTCCTTCGCAGCTTTTGATGCAGTGATGTATTCTACTTCCATGGTGGAGTCTGCTATCACTATCTGCTTGAAACTTTTTCAACCGACGGCTCCACCATTGTACAAAAATAGACTTCCAGATGTCAACTTTCGATCATCTACATCGGACATAAAATCTGAGTCTGTATACCCCTGGACTTGGAGTTCTCCATTGCCAAAGACCAACAACATATCCTTAGTTCTTCTCAAGTACTTAAGGATACATTTCACAGAAGTCCAGTGTTCTTCACCTAGATTCGACTAATATCTGCTTGTGACACTCACAGCATGGGCTATATCAGATAACATGGCATACATAAGGCTCCCTATTGCTGAAGCATAAGGAATCTTGCTCATGCATTCTATTTCCTCAGGTGTGCTGGGGTACATCTTCTTGAAAAGATGAATGCCATGTCTGAAGGGTACCAAACCCCCTCTTAGAGTTTTTCATACTAAACCTCTTTAGCACTTCCTCTATGTACATCTTCTGTGAAAGTCCTAGCATCCTATTTGGTCTATCTCTATAGACCTTAATTTTTAGAATAAAGGATGCTTCTCCTAGGTCTTTCATGGAGAATTCTTTAGATAACCACATCTTAACTATGGTCAACATGGGAATATCATTTTCAATAAGGAGGATGTCATCCACATACAATACAAGGAAGACAACAGCGCTCCCACTGACCTTTTTGAAAACACATGGCTCCTCCTCATTTTTGATGAAACCAAACATCTTGATCACATCATTAAAATGAGTATTCCAACTCCGGGATGCTTGCTTAAGTCCATATATGGACCTTTGCAGCTTGCATACCTTGTGATCATCATCACTGGATGTGAAACCTAGCGGCTATTCCATATAGATATCTTCCTCAAGATATTCATTTAAGAATATCATTTTTACGTCCATTTGCCATATTTCATAATCGAAATAGGCTACAACAGCTAGCAATGTGGGGATGGATTTTAGCATAGCAACTGGCGAAAAGGTACCCTGATAGTCACTAATCTAGCCTTGAATGTCTCCACATTCCCATCTGCACCAATCTTTCTCTTATAGACCCATTTACACCTAATAGGTACTATACCTTCTGGTGGATCTACCAAGGTCCAGATTTGGTTTGAGTGCATCGAGTCAATTTCTGACTTCATTGCCTCTAACCATTTTTCGGAGTCGATATCTGATATCGCCTCGTTATAGGTTTTGGGATCATCACCATGAACCCCATTACCTATGAGAAACATTTTCTCTACATCCTCTGAAATAGTACCTAAGTACCTCTCAGGGGGACGAAAAATCTTTTTCGATCTACGAGGTGGAGGAGGTAGTGACTGGATTGGCTTAACCTAATTTGGTTCCATTTGATCCTTAGCTCATTGCTCTTGTGAGACTTTCTCTTCAAGCTTGATCTGCTTTCCAATGCCGCTATCTTGTATAAACTATTTTTCAAGAAAAATGGTATGTAGACTCACAATCACATTGTGATCTTCTGGAATATAGAAATAATATCCTAATGACTCTTTAGGATATCCTATGAATCGAGCTGTAAAGGACCTAAAGTCTAACTTATCCACTTATTGTCTTTTGACATGAGCTGGACAATCCAAAATTCTAAGATGACTCAGACTTGGTTTTTTATCATGCCATATCTCATACAGTGTGGTAGGAACGATTTTAGAAGAAACCCTATTCAGTAAGTATATTGCAGTTAACAAACAGTATCCTCAAAGAAAATCAGGAAGGTCTGTGAAGCTCATCATGCATCGAACCATATCTAATAGGATCCGATTTCTCCATTCTAAAACCTCGTTGAGTTGAGGTATTCCTGGTGGAGTCCCTTGAGAGACTATGCCATTTTTCTTGAGATAGTTCAAAAATTTTTGACTAAGATATTCACCTTCTCGATCTGATTGAAGAACCTTAATGGGTTTTCCAATTTGCTTTTCTACTTCATGTCTGAATTCTTTGAACTTTTCAAAAGCTTCAGACTTATGTCTCATAAGATACACATAACCATACCTAGATGAATCATCGGTAAAGGTTATGAAGTAGATAAAGTTGCCTCTAGCCGGCACATCAAATGGGCCGCACGCATCAGTATGTACTAGGGCAAGAAGATCCGTGGCCCTTTCCTCATGTCCTACAAATGGGAGTTTAGTCATTTTTCCATGAAGACAGGATTCATAAATTGGATATGACTCAAAAGTCAACAAACTTAATAGCCTAGATTTCTCTAATTTGTTAACCCTATCTTCTGCTATATGACCTAATCTTAGGTGCCATAGATACTTATCATTAGGACTATCCCTAGGATGTTTTGATTTTATGGCATTCATATTTTGCTCGAAATTAAAAATAGATACATCAACATGTAACTGATAAAGACCGTTAATAAGAAAACCACTTGCAATTTTATTTCTTTCATAAAGAATGTTACAATGGTCCTTAAGAAAACTAATTACATAGCCTTCTAATGCAAGGCAAGAAATAGAAATCAAATTCCTGCTTGCTGTAGGCACATAATAACAGTCTTTTAATACTAAGTCTAAACCAGATGGTAGTCGAAGAGGGTATGTTCCCACGGCCACGGCAGCAACTCTTGCTCCATTTTTGATGCGCAGGATCATCTCACCATCCCTCAGCCTCCTGCTATCCTCAAGACCTTGCATAGAAGTGCACAAATGAGCACTAGAACCAGAGTCAAGCACCCAACTGGATGCAGAAGAAATCGTAAGGTTAGACTCAATAACGAGCATACCTCCAGAAGGACCTGCCTCCTTCTTCTTCAGGATGGCAGGTAAGTAGGGCAGTTTCGCTTCCAGTGGCCGTCATTATTGTAATGAAAATACTTTTCTTTGTCAGCGGCCTTCTTCTTCAGCTCTGCTTTTTCTTCTTTCCTCCTTCCACCTTCTGCTTTTTCATAGACTTCTTCTTCTTTCCAAAAGACTTTCTCTTGGAAGAAATCCATTCCATAGCAAGTACTGAGCCTTTAGAATCTTTCATGGAAAGCTCAACGGTAACCAGCATGTCATAAGTTCAGCTAAAGAATTTTGAAGTTTATGCATATGGTAGTTCATGATGAACTATCCATACGCATCAGTCAAGGATTGCAGAATTATATCATTCTGCAGATCCAAGTCCAACCTCACTCCGAGCTTCTCAAGCTCTTCAATGTCCTTGATCATCATCAGATAATGATCTTGGACTGACTGTCCATCACGCATCTTAGCCTTGAACAGTCATTTAGTGACTTGATACTTGGCTGCGCGACTCTATTCGCCAAACATCTCCTGTCGTTGAGCCAACATTTGGCGAACAGTCCTGGTATCATTATGTTAGTGCTGAAGTTCATCAGACATCGAGCCCAACATGTAGTATCTAGTCTTGTTATCATCGTCTGTCCACTTATCCAGAGATGCTCTCTGCTCAATGGATGGATAAGCTAGTAAAGTGGGAGGATTCTGGTCCAATACATGAGTTAACTTCTCAAAACCCAAAATAATTTTGAAGTTTCGAAGCCAATCCTTGTAATTTGGTTCGGTCAGTCTATGGGTGTCCAGGATTCATGCTAGTGGGTTGGATGCAGACATTTTTCTGTAGAGAGTCAAAGCTTCTAGTTAGATACTGTAATTAAGACTTAACCAATTTATTTAAAAATTTTATATTTTAAATAAATTAGCTCCCACTATTTTCTTGGATCCCTACACTCCCTCTATAGAGATGCGAAAATCTCCACGAACACTGATTTCTACTGGATGGTGTAGTCCCACCGACTGACTCATCACCTCACCTAACAGTTATTGATGATGGATTAGCCAATGAGTGAACAACTCTTGTTCAATGATTCTCTAATCATGATGCATCCAATCTTGGTCTCTAATTCATGAATCTCACCATGTCTAGAATATTGATCCACTCCTTAGTTAAGTCAGACCCACCATTTGCATAAATTGGATTCCTAATTGAGTCTCTCACCATATCCAAAATATTAAGCCCAATCCATCCTCCAGCCTATAGCATCCAATGCCTAATAGACATGATTGCATCTTCTTGGTGCAACTGAGCTACTGTAACCAGCTGAGAATAATCAACCTCGGGAAGGGCCCGTACATCTACAATGGTGGAAGACCTTAGACTTAATCTTTTCTTAGAGAGATTTGATTTAGGTCTCATTAAACTAGACTTGACATAATCATAACCATTATGACTAACCTAGTGGCATGGGTTAGCTCGGATTATTGACCACCTCAAATCAGAACTGAGTCAACAAACATGGCCAGGTAAGTGAGACCGATGGAAGGGATATGCCATTAACTCGATAAGAATGCATTCGAGTCGAGTAGCTCCCAATTAAAAATCAGTCGGTCGTATCTGCCAAACTTACCTTAGACACCAAATTATTGAGCCAGAACCAATCGAGTTAGCCTACAATCCAGACTGTAACCACTGAGCATAATTAGGTCTTAGCTTGATCGATCACTCACGTGACTCAATCTTGACCCAGATTTAATCCTATTAAACTGATCAATTTAAGCATTGTTGATCTCATCTAACCAACTCTTGATTCGGTTTAATCAACCGCTAGACCTAATTGAGCTACCCAAGCCCGAACCCAATTTTATGAATATGTCTCTAAAAATTCTTAATTTTAGACCTAATATGTTTTATATTCTTAATTCTTAATTAAGTTTAGGATTCAAAAATAAAACATGCAAATAAGATCCTAGGGTTTCAGGATCTAGGGTTTTGCAGAAAGGAAGTTTTCAATTTTTGATTAAGGATGAACGCGAAGCACCCCTGTACATCATAAGAACACCCCATCGAATGGAAGGAGAGGGTCTTTATGCTCTACTTTATTCTTATGACTAGATGGCCAAGGGGAACACCTTAATCAAAAATACAACTAATCTACAAAAACTAATTAGATCTAAGCATATATCTCATATAAGGAAATTGATCTAATTAAAATATGTTTTGCATACATCTCATGTATCATGCATGCATGTTTTCAAATCTAAATTATCTCATAATCATCTAAAAAATTAAATTTAAATTTGATCTTATCAAATAAAATTTAATCTAGACCTAATTATGTAGAACTATTCTACAACTAGTCTAGTCATGCATCTATCATATCTCATATGAATAAATTAAATTTAATTTATTTTCTATTTTTAGATCTGATTATAATATTTATAAGATTAGAAAATAGTAAATAAATAAATCTTAAAATCATATTTAATCAAATAAAAATTATGATTATACTAGACTACACATAGAACAATTCTATTCTTAGTCTAGTTATGTATCTCATACATATTAGATCTATATTAATTAATTTAAATTTTTTAATTTTTTAATTTTAGATCTAATCATATCTCATGTGATATTTGAAATCATAAATTTATTAGATTAAATTAGATCTAAATAAATTTAATAAGAACCTGGCTTTGATACCAATTGAAGGAAAAATCCTGATTTTCTAGGGTCAGGTTCGTTCAGATCTGATTGGATCGAGAGGCATATTTCAAAAATTTTTTCTTAGATCCTAATTAGATCTTATATTTTCTAGATCTAATTTTATAATTTGATAAATAAAAAAATTAAATTAAATCTAAATTAATTTTACCTTGATTCTGGGTAATCTGATTACCCATTGATGATCGTGTTGAAGCCCTGAGGTTCTGGATCTAGCCACGCAAGCGCCTGGTCTCTATCGATATCCACTCAGACTAGATCTGGAGATCTTCTCCTTCTCTTACTTTACTCCAAAAATTAGATCTAGATCTAATTTGGAGGATCTTCAAAACTTCTTCTAAAGATCACCCATCGTCTCTGCAGCAGTGCTGCCTTCTTCCTTTTTCGTCAGCCTTTTCTTGCCTGACTCACACTAATCTGAAGCCCAACTTCCTTGGACGTGGAGAGGAGAGAGAGGATCAAAAAGGTGGCATGGAGGAGGGAGAGGGTCAGCCTTGAGGCATGGCTAAGAGGAACTCATGAAAAAGTGGGCACAGACAGGTCTTTATATAGACCCTACTGCGCCATGTAGTGCCACATCACCCCGGCTAATCATGTTGCTTCGTTTAATCAGATCTAAATCTGATTGGTGAGATAATATTACCTGATCCAATCAGATGAGAGACTCACAGATTCATCCTAAAGTGGCACCTAACACTGATCAAAGTCTATAGGTGAGGGTCACCAAGTTTGAATCCAAGAAGCAACCTGGAGTCCCATCCGTATGGGACTCTAGGCATCCCTATCCATGGGCGCACGCCATCCAAGGCATGCACCCCTCCTTTCCCATTTCCAGAGAGGGGACAAGCCTTTATCTACTCTCCAATGAGTGCATGACACATGGGCAGATGTCCAAGGGTCAAAGGTCAATGTTTGACCAAAGTCAAAGGACAAGAATTAGCAGATGACAGAAAATGGCAGGTGTTATCTTAAATTTATCTCATAAATTAAAACAATCCTTTTTTGATCTAGACAAACTTCAATCAGACCAAGTGAAGGTACCTGAGTGAGCACAAACTCATTTGGCTCAGTCGAGATAACTTTTAATGATAGAAAAAGAAGAATATTAGGTTCAATCGTGTGCTAGCACGATTTCCTTGAACCTAATTGAATCTAATTCAAATCAATTGAACTGAGTTAGTTCAATTGATGATATTTAAATTCAAACCCTTGTTTGTGTGATCCAATTAGATTCAGTTCTGTATGGTAATGGGATATGTCATGATCTCCATCATCGACATCATTAAAACTTCTTTCGATGGATCAGAACTATTCTGGTTCAGACAACTAGAATGATCGATCATCTAAATCATTCTAATTGCTTCCAAAATCCACCAGTAACACTTAGCAGTATATGGTGGCAACCCATCAAAATCGAAGATGAACCTCTTGGTGTAGCTACTTATGTGATTAAGTTCTTCTATCTTGAGCTCTGATCAGATTAGGGTTAAGGTGAACTCATCAAACCCTAATTTCTATCATATGATTTAATCATTCGATTCAAGTTCGATGTGAAAAACTTAATAAAAACTCTTTCTATTATTTCACTCTTTGTCATGGCCATGGGCTTATGGACTTGATTCTCATGATCATCGTAGGGCTGCTCCTCATCCACCGAGGTAGATAGATTTCATCTTGGTGCAGTCCAATTCCTACAATGAATATGCTATAGCCAACATACACCTCAGGATTCTGAATAGCTAGAAGATCGAGTAATGATATAGTCAAACTATAACACCCTCAAGGTGAACTATCGATGCATCTCAGGTCAAAAAACCAAACACACCACTGCAGCTTCAAGTCAGTCATCGACGAGAAGGTAGACTTCCTTATGACTACTCGAGGTGGTCATACTCGGTGCCCTCATTCTCTAACGAGTATCTGTACTCTCGCTTTAGTATCTCTACATCGTAGACTCAAGACTCATCTACTATAAAGAAGCGATTACACACTAACCTTCCGGATCAATCGTCATCCTAATGATGATCCTATGGTTAGGAGCATTTTATGAGTTAATAATGAAAATTCTTGTCTTAAATTTTCAACTCTTGAAAATAAGAATTATCATTACCATTAACTCAAAGGATGTATCACAGACACTAAATACTCATATGTGATAGAAAATAATCCATTTTATTATTTATAGTCAAAATTATAATTTTGCCCCTAGAAGTGTATTACAAGTGTCAACCAATTATAGCTTCTAGGGCACACATGTATCTAACAATAAATATATATTATATAATTTAAATTCTAATAAGATGGTCCTAAGATTTGGATTTGATTTTATGATTTCATAATTATGCTTTGAAATCAGTGCTTCTGCCCTATACACCAAACCCTACCGTAGTATCAGAGCAAGCCTTATTTGGTTAAATCATATCTTGCTATGTTTATATAATAATGGCATAATTGTAAATGTGACATGATCATTGATAGGGATGCGGTGCTGTCGTTAAGACACCGTGTTTATCAGTTTAATCCGACTTCTTAAAATCATTGAAATTGCGTAGATAGCAGTGAGTCGGGTCGAATCCACAGGAAAGGTAGTATTTTTATATTTGAAATCTTTGATTTTTTTAAAAGAAAAAGATAAAAAAGAAGAGTTTCGAGATCAAAAATAAAGTCGAAAAATAAAAAATGAAAATTAAAAGATGCAGAATTTAAATTTGGTACTAAGATCTATTAGTTAGATCTTAGCATCTACTTGCAATGAAATAAAAAGTAATAATTAACGTGCAGAAAAGCAAGAAATTAAAATGCAAAAATAAAAAATTTTATTAATCAAAATTTTAGAATTTAAATATATAAAATTTAAAAAGAAAAGACAATAAAATAAAATAGCCTGATCTCTGATCTTGGATCGGCATTGGCAGAAAGATGGTGTAGAAGCTCGGCTCTTCTTCTCGGCACCCGTTGCTTCGAAGCAGCCTTTAACCCATAGCCTGGCTTCGCCCTGTACCAAAGCTTCATCTTGATCGGAGATATCAATTTTTGATGGCCTGGGGTCCTTTTTATAGAGCTAGGAGGGCTGGATATTTTTTCTAAAGGCAATATGGGACTAATAGCCTTTGTAATCATCAAAAATACAAAGAAATTTGGATAAAATTTGAATCAAAACAGCTCTTGATACGACTCTGATAAATCTGATAAAATCCAGCCGTTCAACAGGAATCCAACGGTCCAAAAATCATCAAAATCGGATGCAGATAAGCTCAGATCGGGTCGGATTAAATTCTGGCCGTTGGATCGTCGCTTGATCGAGGAAATCTGGCCGCAAATCGCGCTTCGGGAAGTCTTGATCACCGCCGGCAGCATTCTGGACCGTCGGATCATCGCCTGGATCGAGCGCTGCCATCCGATGGTGATCCGCGTGATGTTTGTATCTGAATAAAATTCGGAAGCAACCACAGCCGTCCGATCCTGACCGCAAACAACCACATCCGTCCGATCGCGCAATAACTGTTCCCATGGACCGCGTGGACCGGCCGCACCGCACACCGCAACCAATCAGCGCCGCTGTTGTCGGACGAAAAGACTGAATTACCCTTGTGAGCCGCGATAAATTTCTGTAGACCCTTAAGGGGTCTAGGTCCACCACGTGGCAATCTCTGATTCGCCGGAATTTGCTGAGCTGGCGGTCCACGCCTGGATCGTGGACCGGCTGATGGCTTCAATGGCTGAGTCGGCTTTGATGGCTTGGCTTGGCTTGGTGGCTCGGCTTGGCTTGGTGGCTCGGCTTGCGGAGCCGGCTGAGCCGTTTTCTTTTTTATTTAATTTTTATTTATTTTATATTTTTAAAAATTCATATCTTTTCCATTTTAGCTCCATTTTATTTGAAATTTATTTCATTGTGATCAGAAAAATGAGCTCTTTCTATTGATAATAAAATTTTATTTTTTAATTTTTATTATTTTTTATTATTTTTTAATTAATTTTTTAATTAATAAAAATATGAATTTTTTAAAAAATTATATATAAATTGATTATTAATTCTTAAAAATTAATATAAATTAATTAATAAATTAATACTTTTATTAATGAATTTATGATGTTTATCACACCCCCCAACTTAAGCTTTGCTCGTCCTCGAGTAAAGAAAGAATTTAGTTTTAAATACCTTTTAACTTTAGAGTTTCGAATTTTACTTAAGCAATTTTCAAAATGGCCATTGATATTCAGTAGAGCTTAAATGAGATATATCATTGGGGTATTAATACTTATCAATAGAAAAATTAAGTAAAGAACATTAAATTTTTTAGAACTTTTTCTAAATTATTCCACTTTTATCTCTGATTTGTCTAAACTTTCATATAGGCAGGTGTATTGCTACTTCCATCCTTCATTTATTAATTTTTATTTTCACATTGCCCACTTTTTGATGCGAATATCATTGCTTACTTAGGCAACGGGACCCGGTTACTCGGTGGAAAACCAATGTTTCTTTTTTTTTTTTTTTTTTCTTTTTTTTTTTTTAACGTTGTACCACTATTGAGTGTCTTAACTCCTTAAGCTTTCTATTTGATCCATGTAGCGAGTCTTGGGCCAATGACTCCCAAACCAGTTGGCTTTAGGGCACTAGGTATAGAATACCCCTCGGGCTTACTAGCTCGAATCAAATAGGCTACGAGTTAAGACTAGCTTTACAACGAGCTTCTTTGCCCTTCCCACCTTTTGATGCGAAACTCAATGCTTGCTTAGGCAAAGAGGCCCGGTTACTCAGTGAGAAGTACTTGAAAACTATTTTATTAAAATAAATTTTTATATGAAGAAACGTATAGTTACCCTACACAAGCCTATAAAAAGTAGACTTTTCTTTGATGCTAGTAGAAATAATTAGAAATGCTCCAAGGAAAAATTTTTTATGTTCTAGACTTAACTCTTTATTGAATTTTCTTAATACTTGATTCCTCAATATCTCATAGATTCTCTAATCTGTGCATCAATTTTTTTTTAAAATGCTTAGTTTAATTCGATTCTTAAGCATAATCAGGTATCTAAATACTAAATACTAACTTTTTTGAGGACTTAAAATTTTAAAAAAATTTTATTTTTCCCTCCCCCCAACTTAATCGACATTGTCCTCAATGGAGAAAAAATAAATAAAGGATGTAATAAAAAAAAATGGAAGAATACACCTAACTCAGTATATTTTTTATTATTTTATTTTTTTTTTTTTTTTGGTCCAGCACATGCCTTTACAAATTTGAGCTCTCCCTCCAACTTATTCAAATTATTCTAAAAAGAAAATAAGATAAATTAGATAAAAACTAAATATTGGGTTGCCTCCCAACAAGCGCTAAGTTTACCGTCTTCAGCCAGACACAATGTAGCTCACTATCCTGTGTCGAATATTGGATTGACAAATTCCAATGATTTTGGATTGCCAATCTTAGAAAGTTGATTTTGATTTTTAATCCCATTATTGATATATTCACTGTTAATTTTTGGGATATATTTTATGATTCCATTCTCAGACCCATGTTTATTAAGAATTTCTCCTATTTGTTTTTCTAAAATGCTCATGAATGGAGTTTTAGGAGTTAAGTTTGATTCAATGGGTGCTGGAATGGTGACTAAAGGCGGTTTTAATTCTGGAGGTAAATTAATGTGATCCTGCTTAAACAACTCCATTGATATTTCATTACATGCCTTTTGATTTTTATAAGAAGAACCAGCTTCTAGGGTTGAAGGGAATAGGACATTAGGTTTATAAGTCTCGGGTAAATCATCTATTCTCTTTTCCCTTATTTCTATCTCATTTAAACTGGAACTAGCATCAGTACTAATTCCTGGCTTGGGTTCTTCTATGTGGTTAGTCTCAGTACTAACCAGTTCCTCTAAATTTTTATTTTGGCTAGCATCAGTACTAGCCTCTCTCACCTGGTCTTGGTATGGGTCCATAAGAATCCTATAGCTTTTAAGTTCAGGAATTACTTTGGTATTCTCAAATTGGAGATTCTTAGATGAAACATTAGATTGATAATTTAATCCAGGTGGTTGGTGGTCATTAGGTGGGTTATTTGAAATTGGTAGGTTCGGTAGTTGATCTAGTTCTCTCCTCATGTTAGACTCAACTAATTATCCTATTTGAGCTTCTAGTCTGGCGATAGATTGCTGTTGAGTTAGAATTAATTGTTGAAGTTGGTTAAATCTATCATCAGCTAGATTGGTCTGTTGAGGAGGTGGGTATGAAGGCTGATTATAATATGATGGCTGGTTAAACTGACTAGGCTGACCATTATTATAGGCATAATTTTGATAATTTTGCTCAAGTAAAATTTGGGTCTGAGCCTGAGTCTGTTGGGTTGTCCAAGAAAAATTAAAGTTACTCCAATCTGAATTATATGAATTTGAAAATGGATCATTAATCAATTTGGAGTATCCTTGAGCAGCTTGAACTTGTTCTTGGATAAAATATGAAAACTGTGCAGTCATAGGATATTCACTTACATGATGGGTTGGACTAGCACAGATTGAATAACTCTCCTGATAATTAGAAGATTGTTGACCTAGGGTTAGGAGTTGATCTATTTTCTGATCAAGAAGGTCAACTTTATCTAATTTTTGGACTATTAGATTTATATTAGCCATTTGATTATTATGTTTAATGTGAATCAACCATTCAATTAAGTTCAACTAAATCAGAAAAAGCGATTTCCTACCATGCATGTATTAGTGTAACCCTAATGTATGGTTTAAAAATTTTT
Source organism: Cocos nucifera (assembly GCA_006176705.1). Classification (NCBI taxonomy): domain Eukaryota; kingdom Viridiplantae; phylum Streptophyta; class Magnoliopsida; order Arecales; family Arecaceae; genus Cocos; species Cocos nucifera. Next base: position 146,720 of record QRFJ01001663.1, on the reverse strand, counting down.
AGAATATTTTTTTATTTATTATTATTATTATTATTTTATTATATTAAAAATTAATTTTTTTTAATTATTTTTATTTATTAATTTTAATTTAATTTAATTTAATTTAATTATTAATTTTTAGTTAGTTTAATTTTTTTTATTTTATTTTATTTTTAGAGGAGAAAGGAGAAGAAAGAAAAAAGAGTTCTAAAGAAGAGGTCCTAAGGAGTCCTAGAACTAAGAAGAAAGAGAAGAATTTGGTTTAATTAGATCTAATGTTGGTTAGCAATCAAGTTGGTCAATCAATCCTGACTAAGGGTTATCCTAGATCTAGACAGCTCCTAACTGCCAAGGTCACCTTCAAGCCCTCCAAGTGTAGGATTAGCCAATCAACTAGCCAGGTAAGTGTAAGGTCGGTGGGAGTCCCCCCGTTGCTTGCCTTAGACACCAATTGTGCTTGGCCAGGTAAGCGAACGGAACCAATTAGAAACCACCTTCCTTCGGGCCCAATCGTCTCTGAACCACTTTCCTAGACATCAGTCAAATTGACTTATCCTAACCCGATTCAACTCTTTGGATTCCTTATCCTATTGAGCTCGAGTTCCTAGGGTTGATGTCTAATTGATTTTAAAATTAAAGGCTTAGGTCAATGCAGGATGCTGGTTGGTTGTTTGTGGGCTAAGGAAGGGTGATCAAATCCCCACCTTATCTTGTTTAATTGGATTGTGCCCTTAATTTGATTTAATATGATATGCAAAAAAATTCAATCAAAGGGTTCTATGCAATTTAAACTAGATGCATGTAACTAATTGTATTCTGAAAGGCTTACCTTGCCTCCAGCAATCACCAAAAAAAAATAAAAATAAAAATAAAACTAATATGATGCATGCTCTAAATAGTTAGGATTTCTAATCTTATCATGAGGCTTTTAATTAGGTTTAAATGGATATTTTTTTAAATTAATTTAAAAATAAAATAAATAAATAAATAAATAAAAAAGGACTAGGGTTAGGATTGATCTCACCAGGCAAAACTTCTGATTCTTTTTGTTCTTTTTTTTCTGTAAAATAAAAAAATTAGTAAGAAAATAAAAATTTTATTTATAATTTATTTATAAAAAAATCAAAGAGATCAAAAATTTAATATCCGTGCCTTCCCCGGCAACGGCGCCAAAAACTTGATAGGGACGCGGTGCTGTCGTTAAGACACCGTGTTTATCAGTTTAATCCGACTTCTTAAAATCATTGAAATTGCGTAGATAGCAGTGAGTCGGGTCGAATCCATAGGGAAGGTAGTGTTTTTATATTTGAAATCTTTGATTTTTTTAAAAGAAAAAGATAAAAAAGAAGAGTTTCGAGATCAAAAATGAAGTCGGAAAATAAAAAGTGAAAATTAAAAGATGCAGGAATTTAAATTTGGTACTAAGATCTATTAGTTAGATCTTAGCATCTACTTGCAATGAAATAAAAAGTAATAATTAACGTGCAGAAAAGCAAGAAATTAAAATGCAAAAATAAAAATTTTTATTAATTAAAATTTTAAAATTTAAATACATAAAATTTAAAAAGAAAAGATAATAAAATAAAATAGCCTGATCTCTGATCTTGGATCGGCATTGGCAGAAAGATGGTGTAGAAGCTCGGCTCTTCTTCTCGGCACCCGTTGCTTCGAAGCAGCCTTTAACCCATAGCCTGGCTTCGCCCTGTACCAAAGCTTCACCTTGATCGGAGATATCAATTTTTGATGGCCTGGGGTCCTTTTTATAGAGCTAGGAGGGCTGGATATTTTTTCTAAAGGCAATATGGGACTAATAGCCTTTGTAATCGTAAAAATACAAAGAAATTTGGATAAAATTTGAATCAAAATAGCTCTGATACGACTCTGATAAATCTGATAAAATCCAGCCATTCAACATAGGAATCCAACGGTCCAAAAATCATCAAAATCGGATGCAGATAAGCTCAGATCGGGTCGGATTAAATTCTGGCCGTTGGATCGCGCTTGATCGAGGAAATCTGGCCGCAAATCGCGCTTCGGGAGTCTTGATCACCGCCGGCAGCATTCTGGACCGTCGGATCATCGCCTGGATCGAGCGCTGCCGTCCGATGGTGATCCGCGTGATGTTTGTATCTGAATAAAATTCGGAAGCAACCACAGCCGTCCGATCCTGACCGCAAACAACCACATCCGTCCGATCGCGCAATAACTGTTCCCATGGACCGCGTGGACCGGCCGCACCGCACACCGCAACCAATCAGCGCCGCTGTTGTCGGACGAAAAGACTGAATTACCCTTGTGAGCCGCGATAAATTTCTGTAGACCCTTAAGGGGTCTAGGTCCACCACGTGGCAATCTCTGATTCGCCGGAATTTGCTGAGCTGGCGGTCCACGCCTGGATCGTGGACCGGCTGATGGCTTCAACGGCTGAGTCGGCTTTGATGGCTTGGCTTGGCTTGGTGGCTCGGCTTGGCTTGGTGGCTCGGCTTGCGGAGCCGGCTGAGCCGTTTTCTTTTTTATTTAATTTTTATTTATTTTATATTTTTAAAAATTCATATCTTTTTCCATTTTAGCTCCGTTTTACTTGAAATTTATTTCGTTGTGATCAAAAAAATGAGCTCTTTCTATTGATAATAAAATTTTATTTTTTAATTTTTATTATTTTTTTATTATTTTTTAATTAATTTTTTAATTAATAAAAATATGAATTTTTCAAAAATTATATATAAATTGATTATTAATTCTTAAAAATTAATATAAATTAATTAATAAA
>QRFJ01001663.1:40583-142971 GCA_006176705.1 Cocos nucifera | reverse complement strand
TTTATCTCTGATTTGTCTAAACTTTCATATAGGCAGGTGTATTGCTACTTCCATCCTTCATTTATTAATTTTTATTTTCACATTGCCCACTTTTTGATGCGAATATCATTGCTTACTTAGGCAACGGGACCCGGTTACTCGGTGGGAAACCAATGTTTTTTTTTTTTTTTTTTTTTTTTTTTTTTAACGTTGTACCACTATTGAGTGTCTTAACTCCTTAAGCTTTCTATTTGATCCATGTAGCGAGTCTTGGGCCAATGACTCCCAAACCAGTTGGCTTTAGGGCACTAGGTATAGAATACCCCTCGGGCTTACTAGCTCGAATCAAATAGGCTACGAGTTAAGACTAGCTTTACAACGAGCTTCTTTGCCCTTCCCACCTTTTGATGCGAAACTCAATGCTTGCTTAGGCAAAGAGGCCCGGTTACTCAGTGAGAAGTACTTGGAAACTATTTTATTAAAATAAATTTTTATATGAAGAAACGTATAGTTACCCTACACAAGCCTATAAAAAGTAGACTTTTCTTTGATGCTAGTAGAAATAATTAGAAATGCTCCAAGAAAAAATTTTTTATGTTCTAGGACTTAACTCTTTATTGAATTTTCTTAATACTTGATTCCTCAATATCTCATAGATTCTCTAATCTGTGCATCAATTTTCTTTTTAAAATGCTTAGTTTAATTCGATTCTTAAGCATAATCAAGTATCTAAATACTAAATACTAACTTTTTCGAGGACTTAAAATTTTAAAATTTTTATTTTTCTCTCCCCCCAACTTAATCGACATTGTCCTCAATGGAGAAGAAGAAAAAATAAAGGATGTAATAAAAAAAATGGAAGAATACACCTAACTCAGTATATTTATTTATTTATTTATTTATTTATTTATTTTTTTTTTGGTCCAGCACATGCCTTTACAAATTTGAGCTCTCCCTCCAACTTATTCAAATTATCCTAAAAAGAAAATAAGATAAATTAGATAAAAACTAAATATTGGGTTGCCTCCCAACAAGCGCTAAGTTTACCGTCTTCAGCCAGACACAATGTAGCTCACTATCCTGTGTCGAATATTGGATTGACAAATTCCAATGGTTTTGGATTGCCAATCTCAGAAAGTTGATTTTTAATCCCATTATTGATATATTCACTTTTAATTTTTGGGATATATTTTATGATTCCATTCTCAGACCCATGTTTATTAAGAATTACTCCTATTTGTTCTTCTAAAATGCTCATGAATGGAGTTTTAGGAGTTAAGTTTGATTCAATGGGTGCTGGAATGGTGACTAAAGGCGGTTTTAATTCTGGAGGTAAATTAATGTGATCCTGCTTAAACAACTCCATTGACATTTCATTACATGCCTTTTGATTTTTATAAGAAGAACCAGCTTCTAGGGTTGAAGGGAATAGGACATTAGGTTTATAAGTCTCGGGTAAATCATCTATTCTCTTTTCCCTTATTTCTATCTCATTTAAACTGGAACTAGCATCAGTACTAATTCCTGGCTTGGGTTCTTCTATGTGGTTAGTCTCAGTACTAACCAGTTCCTCTAAATTTTTATTTTGGCTAGCATCAGTACTAGCCTCTCTCACCTGGTCTTGGTATGGGTCCATAAGAATCCTATAGCTTTTAAGTTCAGGAATTACTTTGGTATTCTCAAATTGGAGATTCTTAGATGAAACATTAGATTGATAATTTAATCCAGGTGGTTGGTGGTCATTAGGTGGGTTGTTTGAAATTGGTAGGTTCGGTAGTTGATCTAGTTCTCTCCTCATGTTAGACTCAACTAATTATCCTATTTGAGCTTCTAGTCTGGCGATAGATTGCTGTTGAGTTAGAATTAATTGTTGAAGTTGGTTAAATCTATCATCAGCTAGATTGGTCTGTTGAGGAGGTGGGTATGAAGGCTGATTATAATATGATGGCTGGTTAAACTGACTAGGCTGACCATTATTATAGGCATAATTTTGATAATTTTGCTCAAGTGAAATTTGGGTCTGAGCCTGAGTCTGTTGGGATGTCCAAGAAAAATTAAAGTTACTCCAATCTGAATTATATGAATTTGAAAATGGGTCATTAATCAATTTGGAGTATCCTTGAGTAGCTTGAACTTGTTCTTGGATAAAATATGGAAACTGTGCAGTCATAGGATATTCACTTACATGATGGGTTGGACTAGCACAGATTGAATAACTTCTCCTGATAATTAGAAGATTGTGAATGAGGAGATTGTTGACCTAGGGTTAGGAGTTGATCTATTTTCTGATCAAGAAGGTCAACTTTATCTAATTTTTGGACTATTAGATTCATATTAGCCATTTGATTATTATGTTTAATGTGAATCAACCATTCAATTAAGTTCAACTAAATCAGAAAAAGCGATTTCCTACCATGCATGTATTAGTGTAACCCTAATGTATGGTTTAAAAATTTTTAGAATATTTTTTTTTTATTATTATTATTATTATTTTATTATATTAAAAATTAATTTTTTTTAATTATTTTTATTTATTAATTTTAATTTAATTTAATTTAATTTAATTATTAATTTTTAGTTAGTTTAATTTTTATTTTATTTTATTTTTAGAGGAGAAAGGAGAAGAAAGAAAAAAGAGTTCTAAAGAAGAGGTCCTAAGGAGTCCTAGAACTAAGAAGAAAGAGAAGAATTAGGTTTAATTAGATTTAATGTTGGTTAGCAATCAAGTTGGTCAATCAATCCTGACTAAGGGTTATCCTAGATCTAGACAGCTCCTAACTGCCAAGGTCACCTTCAAGCCCTCCAAGTGTAGGATTAGCCAATCAACTAGCCAGGTAAGTGTAAGGTCGGTGGGAGTCCCCCCGTTGCTTGCCTTAGACACCAATTGTGCTTGGCCAGGTAAGCGAACGGAACCAATTAGAAACCACCTTCCTTCGGGCCCAATCGTCCCTGAACCACTTTCCTAGACACCAGTCAAATTGACTTATCCTAACCCGGTTCAACTCTTAGGATTCCTTATCCTATTGAGCTCGAGTTCCTAGGGTTGATGTCTAATTGATTTTAAAATTAAAGGCTTAGGTCAATGCAGGATGCTGGTTGGTTGTTTGTGGGCTAAGGAAGGGTGATCAAATCCCCACCTTATCTTGTTTAATTGGGTTGTGCCCTTAATTTGATTTAATATGAATATGCAAAAAAAAAAAAATTCAATCAAAGGGTTCTATGCAATTTAAACTAGATGCATGTAACTAATTGTAATTCTGAAAGGCTTACCTTGCCTCCAGCAATCACCAAAAAAAAATAAAAATAAAAATAAAACTAATATGATGCATGCTCTAAACAGTTAGGATTTCTAATCTTATCATGAGGCTTTTAATTAGGTTTAAATGGAATATTTTTTTAAATTAATTTAAAAATAAAATAAATAAATAAATAAATAAAAAGAAAAGAGACTAGGGTTAGGATTGATCTCACCAGGCAAAACTTCTGATTCTTTTTGTTCTTTTTTTTTCTACAAAATAATAAAAAAAATTAGTAAGAAAATAAAAATTTTATTTATAATTTATTTATAGAAAAATCAAAGAGATCAAAAATTTAATATCCGTGCCTTCCCCGGCAACGGCGCCAAAAACTTGATAGGGACGCGATGCTGTCGTTAAGACACCGTGTTTATCAGTTTAATCCGACTTCTTAAAATCATTGAAAATTGCGTAGATAGTAGTGAGTCGGGTCGAATCCACAGGGAAGGTAGTGTTTTTATATTTGAAATCTTTGATTTTTTTAAAAGAAAAAGATAAAAAAGAAGAGTTTCGAGATCAAAAATGAAGTCGGAAAATAAAAAGTGAAAAATTAAAAGATGCAGGAATTTAAATTTGGTACTAAGATCTATTAGTTAGATCTTAGCATCTACTTGCAAAGAAATAATTTAAAGTGCAGATAATTAAATGCAATAAAAAGCAAGAAATTAAAATGCAAAAATAAAAATTTTTATTAATTAAAATTTTAGAAATTTAAATACATAAAATTTAAAAAGAAAAGATAATAAAATAAAATAGCCTGATCTCTGATCTTGGATCGGCATTGGCAGAAAGATGGTGTAGAAGCTCGGCTCTTCTTCTCGGCACCCGTTGCTTCGAAGCAGCCTTTAACCCATAGCCTGGCTTCGCCCTGTACCAAAGCTTCACCTTGATCGGAGATATTGATTTCTGATGGCCTGGGGTCCTTTTTATAGAGCTAGGAGGGCTGGATATTTTTTCTAAAGGCAATATGGGACTAATAGCCTTTGTAATCGTAAAAATACAAAGAAATTTGGATAAAATTTGAATCAAAATAGCTCTGATATGACTCTGATAAATCTGATAAAATCCAGCCGTTCAACAGGAATCCAACGGTCCAAAAATCATCAAAATCGGATGCAGATAAGCTCAGATCGGGTCGGATTAAATTCTGGCCGTTGGATCGCGCTTGATCGAGGAAATCTGGCCGCAAATCGCGCTTCGGGAGTCTTGATCACCGCCGGCAGCATTCTGGACCGTCGGATCATCGCCTGGATCGAGCGCTGCCGTCCGATGGTGATCCGCGTGATGTTTGTATCTGAATAAAATTCGGAAGCAACCACAGCCGTCCGATCCTGACCGCAAACAACCACATCCGTCCGATCGCGCAATAACTGTTCCCATGGACCGCGTGGACCGGCCGCACCGCACACCGCAACCAATCAGCGCCGCTGTTGTCGGACGAAAAGACTGAAATTACCCTTGTGAGCCGCGATAAATTTCTGTAGACCCTTAAGGGGTCTAGGTCCACCACGTGGCAATCTCTGATTCGCCGGAATTTGCTGAGCTGGCGGTCCACGCCTGGATCGTGGACCGGCTGATGGCTTCAACGGCTGAGTCGGCTTTGATGGCTTGGCTTGGCTTGGTGGCTCGGCTTGGCTTGGTGGCTCGGCTTGCGGAGCCGGCTGAGCCGTTTTCTTTTTTATTTAATTTTTATTTATTTTATATTTTTAAAAATTCATATCTTTTCCATTTTAGCTCCATTTTTCTTGAAATTTATTTCGTTATGATCAAAAAAATGAGCTCTTTCTATTAATAATAAAATTTTATTTTTTAATTTTTATTATTTTTTTATTATTTTTTAATTAATTTTTTAATTAATAAAAATATGAATTTTTCAAAAATTATATATAAATTAATTATTAATTCTTAAAAATTAATATAAATTAATTAATAAATTAATACTTTTATTAATGAATTTATGATGTTTATCAATCATATTTAATTTGTTTAGCATGTTATTTATATGATGTGATCATATTTATTTAATCATAATTAGATTATGATGTATGTATCATTCTGTAAGGTTGCCCTGACATAGTGACATATGTTTATTATGTAATGATGGTTGTCCTAAAATGATTATACATGCTATTATGTTTGTAATATATCATGATTGATATATATTCATATGTTCAGTATGATTTTAAATTAGAATGTGCAAGAGATCATTTAAAGCCCTCTGTAAAATTATATTAAGTTATAGTGCAATTAACCGATAGCCGAACCAGTCTAGATGTCTAATTGATCAATCAGTGTCTAAAAAAATGGTTCATGATTGGTAAATAGAATGTAATTTCTAATTGATTCCATTGTCTGACCTAGCCAATTTATTGATGTCTAAGGAAAGCAACGAGCGGACCCCCATCTCTCTCCCACTTACCTGGCTAATTAGATTAATTTAATTCTAGATTGGGAAGCTTAGAGTTATATTCACTATATTAAGGCCTTTCTTCATGCTAGGTCATTATTATATCATGAACCATATTAGATTTGTTGTGTAACCACAAGATCTATTATGGGGACTGACATAATATTAATCTGATGCATTGAAATGCTTACAGCATTTTGGGTATACTGCTTTATTGTGCAACCATAAGAGCAATTATATTCCATTTTGATTGTATAGAAATGAAAGATCCTACTTAACTAAAATATTATAGTTTGTTGTGCTAACACAAGGCTATTAATGTTTTAGAGGCCAGGGTTATATTGAGAATTGCATGAGATGCAATTGGAAAGAGTTTTCTATCTTTAAACTTATAAAAGATTTGTTGTGCTAACACAAGATCTTTTATAAGAAATTAGGATCTCAATCCTACTAAGGAAACCAATTAGGGTTTTCTTGGCTATCATATTAGAGTGGTATGATTTTCGATAAAATAGTGGGAGACACAATTAAATTAAAGTCCTACTTTAATTGTGTATGTCATCATAAGTTGTTTGCTTATGTAATGTTCTTTATTATATAGATTAAATAGCTTCTTCACTTTCACTGCATTCAATTTTAGATTGAAATAAATTGACCGAATCCAATTATGTGGATTGGTTGAGAAACCTTAAAATAGTACTTAGTCAAGAAAAACTCTCCTATTTTCTTGATGCCTCTGACCCTGAGCCATTAGGGGAAGATGCTACAGAGGAAGAAAAGTCCACATACAAGATGTGAAAAAATGATTCTCTTACTATCAAATACATCATACTGGCATCCATGAGTAACGAGTTATAGAGGCAGCATGATGGCATAGATACTCAGTCCATATTACTAAATTTAAAAGAGCTTTATAGAGAGCAGAGTATGACTGTTAGATATAAGATATCTAAGCAGTTATTCAGTGCAAGGATGGTAGAAGAAACATTCATACAAAACCATGTTCTGATGATAATTGACCTAATCACTCGATTAAGTCAATTAGGTTTTGTTATGAATAGAGAGTTGAGTGAAGATCTGATCTTGCAATCACTTTCAGAATTATTTTCTCAGTTTATCGTGAACTATCACATGAACAAACTGAATACTTTCTTACTTAAGCTATTAAATATGCTAAAAATAGCAGAGAGCCATATCAAGAAGGATAAGGCTCCTCTTCTTCTTCTAGATAGGATCCTCAAGAAGAAAGCAGGTAAAAAGGATTCAAAGAGGAGGCTGAACCCTAAAGGTAGCATAAATAAGAAGAAGAAGGAGAAGAAAGCCTCCAATCAGATGACCTATTTTTACTGTGGCAAAGCAGGTTATTGGGAGAGGAATTGCAAGACTTACCTTGCAACTGTGAAGAATGGTACAAATATTGCACCAAAAGATATGTATGAGATACATATAATTTTATCATTAAATTCTTCCATTTCAAACTCTTGGGTATTGGATACCGACTATGGTTTTCATATCTGCAAATCATTGCAGGGGCTGTAGAAAATTAGGAGTTTGAATAAAGTTGACTTCAAGCTCTACGGCATTGGAGGAGAGTCCATCCAAGCGGAAGCTGTAAGAATAAATATATTGAAGTTACCTTCTGAAAAGATCTTAAAGCTGACAAATTATTATTATATGCCTAAGATCATTAGATATATTGTATCTATACCCTTGTTATTAAAACAAGGTTATAGTCTTGATGTAATGAGTAATGGTTACTCGATTAAATATTCTAATGAAATAATTTATTCTAGTATTTTTAATAATAGCTTGTTGACTCTATGTTTGGATGTCAATATTTTTTGTGTTGATGAAAATAGAAAACATAAGAGAGAAGACGTTAATAATACTTTACTTTGGCATTGTTGACTTGGTCATATTAGTGAGACCAGGTTTAACAAGTTATACAAAGAAAAGTTCTTTGAACCTTATTATTATGAATCATTAGGAACTTGTGAATCATGTCTCATGGATAAAATGACCAAGACTCCATTTAGTGGATATGGAGAAAGGACAAATAAGTTATTAGAACTTGTACATTCGGATCTATGTGGTCCTATGACAACTCAGGCCAGAGGAGGATACTCTTATTTTATAACATTCACTGATGATTTATCTAGGTTTGGATATATGTATCTTATGAAATACAAATCCAAAGCCTTTGATAAATTTAAAGAGTGTAAAAGTATGGTCGAAAAATAAATTGGAAAGAGTATAAAAAATCTTTAGATCTGATCGAGGAGGAGAATACTTATCCAGTAAATTTTTTAACTATCTTAAAGTAAATGGCATTCTCTATGAATGAATCCCTCCTTATATGCCATAATTAAATGGTGTAGCCAAAAGGTGGAATCGTACCTTATTGGATATGATACGATCCATGATGTGCTTCACTAAATTATCTATTTTCTTCTAGGATCATGCCCTGGAGACCGCAGTGTATATCTTAAATAAAGTACCTTCTAAGTCTGTATCTAATACTTCATATAAGATATGGAGAAGTAAGAAATCTAATCTTAAGTATCTTAAGGTATGGGGTTGTCCGGCATATGTCAAAAAAAAATTTGGACATAAGCTAGATGCTAGATCAGATAGATGTCTATTTATCAAATATTCTAGTGATAGTATGGGATATCTATTCTACCATCCTACTGAATAAAAGGTGTTTGTAAGTAGGCATGCACTTTTATGAAAAAAAAATTATCCTAAAAAGAGGCAGTGGGAGAAATATTGAACTTAGTGAAGTTCAAGAAGAACAAATAGATATTTCTCAACAAAATAAATATATAAATATGGAAGAATCAGAACACGCAACTTCTATCCATAGGTCTGATAGAGTGCGACATGCACCTGTGAGGTATGGATTCATTATTGAGAATAATGAAACCCAAGTCATTGAGAATGATGAACCTCTGACCTATATGGAAGCTGTCATAAGCAAGGACTCAAATAAATGGCTGGCTGCCATGCAATCCAAAATAGACTCCATGTACACTAACAAAGTATGGAATTTAGTGGATGCACCGAAGGGTGTAAACCCTATTGGGGGCAAATGGGTCTTTAAGAAAAAGATTGGAGTAGATGGTCAAGTTGAAATCTATAAAGCCAGATTGGAGGCTAAATGTTTCAGACAAAAATAGGGAATTGATTATGGTGAAATATTTTTACCTGTTGCCATGCTCAAATCTATTCGGATTATGCTTGCCATAGCAGCAAACCATAATTATGAAATATGGCGAATGAATGTGAAGACTGCCTTTCTTAATGGTTTCCTAGAGGAGGAGATCTACATGTCACAGCCAAAGAAATTTATCTCAAATAAGAGATCAAATCAGGTATGCAAGCTTAAAAGATCTATTTATGGATTAAAACAAGCATCAAGAAGTTGGAACATCCACTTTGATGTTATAGTCAAAGAGTTTGGCTTCATCAAAAATGTGGATGAACCTTGTGTGTACAAAAAGACTAGTGAGAGTGCCATAGTTTTCTTGGTTCTGTATGTAAATGACATACTCCTTATTAGGAATGATATCTCAATGTTGCAATCGATCAAATTATGACTATCAAATAAGATTTTCATGAAAGACATGGGAGAAGCATCCTATATACTTGGAATAAAGATCTATAGAGATAGATCTAAGAGGATGCTAGGCTTGTTCCAGTCTAGGTACATTGACTTAATACTGAAAAGGTTCAGTATGGATGGAAGTAAAAGAGGTTACTTACCTATGAGTCAAGGTATACATCTCTCTAAGAAGATGTCTCCTAAAACACCTGAAGAAAGAAGTAGAATGAGTTCTATTCCTTATGCTTTGACTGTAGGATCAATAATGTATGCCATGTTATGTACCAGACCTGATGTTGCATATGCCTTAGGTATTACAAGTAGATTTTAAGCTGATCTAGGAGAGGATCATTGAAAAGTTATGAAAAATATTCTTAAGTACTTGAGAAGGACTAAGAATATTTTTCTTATATATGGAGGACCTGATCTTAAACTAGAAGTATATCCTGACTCTAGTTTTTAATCAGATCCAAATGATAGCAAATCTATTTTAGGGTATGTCTTTACTCTAAATAGTGCAATAGTGAGTTGGCAGAGCACCAACCAGCCAACTATAGCTGACTCAACCACTGAGGCAGAATACATAACTGCAAGTGAAGCCACCAAGGAAGCTATCTGGATGAAGAAGTTCATCATTGAATTAGGTATTGTTCCTGAAATTAAGAACCTAGTACCACTTTACTGTGATAATACTAGAGCAGTTGCTCAAGCAAAGGATCCAAGGTCTCATCATAAGTCTAAGCACATTCTGAGATGCTTCCATCTCATTCATGAAATTATTGAAAGATAAGATGTTGTCACTGAATGAGTAGATACAAAGAACAACATAGCAGACCCATTCACTAAGGCTTTACCATAGCAGCAGTTCAATTGCCACTTTGAATGTATGGGATTAAAATATCAGGACAATTAGCTTTAGTGCAAGTGGAAGATTGAAAGGAATATGCCCACAAGCCAATCAAAATTTATATTTTGATGGGCTATTCTTTATCTTCCAAACTCATGTAATGATTTTTTCAAATAAATAAAAATATTTATTTCATCATATGTTGCATCTTAATTATTTATTTAAGATTATAATGAACCCCATAAATTAGGGTTATGATGAGATCATACCAGTGAGACCTAAAATCTTAAAATCCTAATTTAAATATTTCTGATCGATGGAACATTGAATTAAAAAATAATATTTTTGGTAAGACTAGCATATCCTATATATGCTCGATGGAGAGGATGATTGATCTTACAATAACTTATGTGCGACACTAATACAAGAATGTAGATGCTCATTAAAGAATGAGTTCACTGAATTGATCCAAGTCGAGAATATCTAATGGAGTCTTATCTACATGTCAATAGATTGTTCTCATAGTGGGAGTTATACATGTAGTCTTTTGACCTGAGACTACCATAGAACCTTATATATATGAATCCATATTTTGGTTCATACTCATTTATGACTCAGTCATGTATGAGATGATCTGGATATGGTGGATTATATATGAAGGTTACGAGTAGGTCAACATGAAATCGATCACTCCTGGTAAGAGGAGATTGCATCCTACCTGCTTCAATCAAATGATGATTCAGAAAGTCTTTGATCAAAACTTGATGAAAATTAGAAATGATTTCTAATATTTCATTAATCAAATCATCATCATAAGATTGAGAGAAATATGAATATGATATTGGGTTTGACATATTTCTATACCCAGAGTCATATTCGGGATGCATGGTGATCGAAGGATCTTGTTGCACGATAACTTTCCACTGAAGGATATTTTTGGCATTTTCATCAAAATTCCATATCTTTTAGGTAGACATGATACATTGCTAGACGTCAATCTTATCTTATGGGTTTGATCGAATTAAAGAGTTTAATTTGATTGTTATTTAGAAAGTATTCTAATTGGTCGAATCGGGTTATCTAGTTTTATCCTAAATCGATTTGATTGAGTTTTAACCAGATTAGGTCAAATCGCACTCGGACCCACTGCTGGCTAGATGTAGAATCCAATGGATCACACACAAAGAGAATTGATCAAGGGTCTAAATAGATTAGACCATGTTTGCAAGTTAAACATGCTAGCACATGTTGCAAACCCTAGCACCTAGATTCGAATCGGATTCAAATCAGATTCCAATTTAGGCTAATTAGATCCAATTTTAGTCAAATCAATTTTAGCTAATTAATTGGGTTAACCCTTGACTTTATGACCAAGGGATTTGGTGTCATAAAATAGCAACCCACGTGTCAGAGACTCTCTCTCTTGGCACGTGGGATTTGGTCCATGCGATAGGGACATGTGGTGCATGGAAGTGTTTTGACGCCATCCACCTTCTTTTATTTCACGTAAATTTTGTTATGTGGTTTTAGATCTAAGAAGAGGTGCATATGAGTCCTTCTGTAAGTTAAACACTTTGGTGTTTAAGTTTAATTTGGATAAGGACTAAGTCAATGCTGCCCCCTTTGTTTTCGTGCCACTTGGACTGAAGAGTCAAAATGGTTATGGACTCTACCTTATCTCCACGCCCAATACCTTTCCACGCCCCATTTTTTTACATAAAATCTGAAGATGGTGTCCCATATTTTGGCCATTAGATGGTTAAGATCAGATCTGAACCATTAAAAATAAATGGCGCAAATAAGAAGGGTTGCGTGACTTCGTGAAAACATCGTAGACTTATTCCAAAGAGTCCTTCTGCGTGAAGGATTTTTTGAAATTAATCCTACATAATTCCACATATTATGAAAACTCAGATGGGGCATGAGATACTGAATAGGCATGAGATTTGCCTAGGGTGAGGGCATGAGAACTTCATGGAAACACCCCTACGTACATTATAAATAGGGGTGCGCACCGAGAGTGCTCAAAAATTCCTTTTTTCTTTCTTACAATAGGTTCTCTTGTCTAATTTTCTTTATTCCTTTTCTCTTGTCTAGATAAGATCCTAATTTAAGAATAATAAGTCTTCCAATAAGACAAAGAGATTAGGAATAAAAATTAAGAAGACAAGGAATAAGAAAGGAAGGCAAGGAAAGGCTAGAAGGGTGACATTAAAGGCTAACAAAGGTTATGCCCAAATAATTAAAGTTCTTATCATAAGAATTTTAATTAAATTAATCAGAGGTGCTGGTGTCTTGATCAAGTTTCTATGTGGATCAACATTGAAGGGTGAACACGTGGGCACCTGATGGAAACTCTGACGACTGCTGCCATCGATCAGAGTCAAAATTAGGGTTTTGCGATCAGAGGTATGTTCTAATATCCTCTTTTATGTTATAAATACATATTATATGATTTAAATTCTAATAAGATGATCCTAAGATTTGGATTTGATTTTATGATTTCATAATTATGCTTTAAAATCTATGCTTTCACCCTGTACATCAAACCCTATAATATGCTGATGGGGCATGAGATGAAGTTGAGGAAAGGGCATGAGATTTTGTGGTGGCACCACTACATACATTATAAATAGGGGTACACACCGAGAGTCCATGCATTCAGAAACTCCTCCCTTCTTTCTTACAATAGGTTCTCTTATCCAATTTTTTTTATTCCTTTTCTCTTATCTAGACAAGATCCTGATTTAAGGATAAGAAGTCTTCCAATAAGACAAAGAGATTAGGAATAAAAATTAAGATGATAAGGAACAAGAAAGGAAGGCAAGGAAAGGCTAGGAGGGTGATATTAAAGGCTAAGGAAGGTTTTGCCCAAATAATTAATTTTTTTTTTTATAAGATTTTTAATTGCATTAATCAAAGGAGCTAGTGACTTGATTAAATTCTCGTGTGGATCAACATTGGAGGGTGAACACGTGGACACCTGGTGGAAACCCTGACAGTCTGCTGCCGACGATCAAAGTCAAATTAGGGTTTTGTGATAAGAGGTATGCTCTAATATCCTCTTTTATATTATAAATGCATGTTATATGATTTAAATTCTAATAAGATGGTCCTAGAATTTGGGTTTGGTTTTATGATTTCATAATTTTGTTTTGAAATTCATGCTTCCACCCTATACACCAAATCCTACATCCTCTAAAATCATTCCTACCACACCGTATGAGATATGGCATGATAAAAAACTAAGTCTGAGTGACCTCAGAATTTAGGGTTATCCAACTCATGTCAAGAGACAGTAGGTGGACAAATTAGAGTCTAGGTCCTTTAGAGCTCAATTTATTAAATATCCTAAAGAATCATTAGGATATTATTTCGATCTTCTGAAAGATCATAATGTGATTGTTAGTCGACATGCCATTTTTTTGAAAAATAGTTTATTCAAGATAGTGGCATTGGAAGACAGATTAGGCTTGAGGAGAAATTCTTCGATGAGCAACGAGCTAAGGAACCTAAAGAACCCAATCAGTTAGAGCCAGTCTAAACACTGCCTCCACCACCTCATAGGTCAAGTAGAATTTTTTGTCCTCCTGAAAGATACTTAAGTACTATTCAAGAGAAACTAGAGAAAATGTTCCTCATGGGAAAAAAGGTTCATGATGATAATCCCAAGACCTATGATGAGGTGATATAAGATATTGACTCCAAGAAAGGTTAGAGGCAATAAAGTCAGATATTGACTTGATGCACTCAAACCAAGTCTGGACCTTGGTAGATCTACTTGAAAGTATCATACCTATTGGGTGTAAATGGATCTTCAAGAGAAAATAGGTGCTAATGAAAATGTAAAGATATTCAAGACTAGGCTAGTAGCGAAAGGATATAGTCAGTGCAAAGGCATTGACTATCAGAATACCTTTTCGTCTATAGCCATGCTTAAATCCATCCGTACATTGCTTGTTGTTACAGCCTATTTTGATTATAAAATATGATAGATGGACATAAAAATGGTATTCTTAAATGGATATCTTGAGGAAGATATCTATATGAAATATTTTCTTGATTTCACATCCAGTGATAGTGATCATAAGGTCTACAAGCTGCAAAGGTTCACATATGAACTTAAGCAAGCATCTCAGAGCTAGAATGCTCATTTTAATGATGTGATCAAATTATTTAACTTCATCAAAAAAATGTGTCCTAGCACACCTGAAGAGATTATGTGAGCTCAAAAGTGGCACTCTCAAGTTTTAGAAATATGAGAAGACAGGTCATGAGAAAATGGGAGCAAGCTAGAAGAGAAATCAGCTCTCCTAGCAAAGTTCAAAAATTGGGCCGGCTCACCTTGAGACTGAGTTGGCTAAGTTGGAAACTAGACTGGCTCAATCCAAAACTAGGTTGGCTAGGTCTCAGAGGAAAATCCAAACATAAAGCAGTATTTTCAGACTGTTGACATGGTACAAAATTAGGTCGGTTCAATCTGGGACTAAGTCGATCCAGTCGTAGGTTAGCCAGCTCAGTCTGAAATAGGACCGACTCAATTTTTACTAATTATTATTTTATGTACGTGGGTTGTTTAGATTTGGAGAGTTTTTCTATGAGCTTGGGCTTGACCCTTTGTAAAGTATATATACTGAAAATAGATCAAGATTATAATGAGGCTGAAATATATAGAATAAAAGCTCTTTTCTTTCAAAAATTCCTTCTTCTTTTCTTCTCTATTCCTTGAATTATTTGATCATGCTTCTGCAAAAATCTCTAAGAAATACTTCCTTATTGCTTGGCTAATCACTGACGTCCATGCAGATCCGTATAGGAAGAGCGTGCATTCTCAACATTTGGTATCAGAGCAGTGTTGCATGGAAGGAAGGAAGACACCTAGGGTTTACTACATTCAAGATTTGTTGCACCAAATTTTATCCTAAAATTTCTAGTTTGCTTCACAATTGTCTCTAGATTGAGGTGGAGATTGTTTACATGGAGGAATGGTGATATAGAAGTTTGGAAAGAGAATCTAGGGCTAGTTAGATCTTCTTTGAAGGATAGTTTTGCTGGTATGTGGGATCGTGAAGGGTGTTAGGGATATGTTCTTGACTTGTTTGAAGTCATGGGATCAAGTGGATTCAAGATAGATTTAGAGAAGTTTGATGGCAAGAAAAACTTTATCCTATGGCAACAAAGAGTAAAAGACTTGTTGGTTCAGCAGAGGATCTACAAGATCTTAACAAAAGAAAGGCCAAAAAAAATCAGTGCTAAGAATTGGAAAGAGTTGGAGGAAATTACTTTTAGTACAATTTGGATATACTTGGTCGATCAGATTTTGCCCAAGGTTTGCATAGAAACTATGACAAAGGGGATGTGGGAGTGACTGGAGAACACATACATGGAGAAGAACATGACGAACAAGCTATGGTTGAAGAAATAGCTATATAGTCTGAGGATGCCTGAAGATGGAGATCTTGTTGCACATATCCAAAGGTTCAATCAGGTGTGTCCTGAGATGATGATTTTGGATGTGAAGATCGACGAGGAGGATCAGACATTGCTGCTATTATGTTTTATCTCAAGTTCGTATGATGGTCTCATAACAACTTTAGTTTATGGGAAGGAGACCCTAAACTATGAAAAAATTATTGGTGTGCTCAGATCAAATAAGCAAAGGAAAAAGATCTGTGAGAGAGATCCTAAGTCTAAGATCTTGGCTTTGAATGAAAGACAGAGAAGATCAAAGGAGAAGACAAGAGAAAAATCCAAGGGTAGATCAAAGTCTTGCGATCAAAGGAAGATGACATTGAAATGTTATAAATGTCATCAGTCTGGACACCTGAGGAGAGATTATCTTCTTTTGAGATCAAAAAAAGGGAAGGTCAGCAAGGAAGATGATACAGCTTCTATGAGCAGTAGGGAAGACCTGTTAGTTGTATCAGATGGATACACAAAGTATGATACTATGTGGATATTGGATTTAGCATGCTTGCACCACTATACTTCTCATCGAAAGTGGTTTGCTACCTACCAGAAGGTCGATGGTGGAAGTGTCAGTCTTGAAGATGATCACCCATGCAAAGAAGCTGAAATTGGCTCTATCAAGGTGAGGATGTATGATAGGATTATTCGTACATTATCAAATATCAGGCATGTACCGGAGTTGAAAAAGAATTTGATTTCTTTGGGCTACTTGGAGGAGCAGGGTTATGCTTTTAGTAGCTAGGCTGGGAGTGCATATCTGAAAATTTTCAAGAAAGCTTTGGTGGTGATGAGATGTAGAAAACTGAGCAACAATCTTTATAGAATAGAAGGCTTAATGGTAAATGATAGTGCAGAGGTGCTAGCAGCAGCATGGAAGGAGTAGATTTTATATCGACTGTGGCACTATCGGATGGGTTATATGAGCGAGCGTGGGCTCACTGAACTAAGCAAAAAAATATTATCTCAGATTGAAAATCAGCATGAAGGTCCAACAGTTCAGACAGATGTGTAGGAGCAGCCACAGATATCAGATAGAGATGTGCCAGTGGGAGTGGCTTTGCACAAGCCCCAGCATACTATTAGGAGGCCAGTCAGATATGGCATTGATGAGGTTATCTCCTATGCACTCATCACTGCTAATGAAGATCCAAAGAATTATGTAGAAGTCATGGAGAGTGAGAATCATGATTCATGGATATAGGCCATGATGGAGGAGATGGAATCATTTGAGAAAAATCAGACATGGTAGCTGGTGGATCTTCTAAAGGATGCTCGATCTATTAGCTCAAAGTGGATGTTCATAAAGAAAGAAGCACCTTCAAAACAAGGTGGAGTCAGATTCAAAGCAAGGTTGGTAGCAAAGGGATACTCATACAAGAAAGGGATTGACTACACAAAAATTTTCTCTCCTATGGTGCGTTATACATCTATTCAAGTTTTGTTGTCACTGGTGGCATAGCATAACATGGAATTGGAATAGATGGATATGAAGATGGCCTTCCTTCATGGGACTTTGAAGGAAAGAATCTACATGAAGAAGCCAAATGGTTTCATGGAGATGGGATAGGAAGAAAAGGTGTGTTTACTCAGGAAGTCTTTGTATGGCTTGAAACAATCCCCTCATCAGTGGTATGGAAGGTTTGATAGCTTTATCTTGAGCCTGGGTTTCAGCAAATGTGAACATGATTATTGTGTCTACATCAAGGATGTAGATGAGGAGGATGCCCTATATCTATTAATATATGTAGATGATATGCTCATAGCCAGTAGAAGCATGGATGCTGTGAAAAGGTTGAAAAGGGCATTATCATCTGAGTTTGAGATGAAGGATTTGGGTCTAGCTGAGAAAATCCTTGGAATGAAGATTTATAGTGATAGGTGCAAAGGAGTGCTCTATTTGTCATAAGAAAAGTATGTCCAGAAGATTCTGGAGAGGTTTGGGATGGAGAAGGCCAAACCTACAGAGATGCCATTGCAAATGCCATATATCTCTCTCCAAATTATAGAGCCCCCATTCAGAATAGGAGAGAGAGTATACGGAATGAGTCACTTATGCAAATGCTGTAGGCAATGTGATGTACACTATGGTGTGTTATAGATCAGATATAGCACATACAGTGAGCACGGTTAGTAAATACATGGCTAACCCTAGGAAGGAACACTGAAAAGCATTGAAATGGATATTGAGATATCTGCATAGAACAAGGAATTATGGTTTTATATTTGGTGGGCAGTTAGAAGGATTTGGAGAATAATATGTGAAGATGCATAAAGGTTCAGGTCCTCTGGAAGGGTTTGTTGATGCAAATTATGTTGGTGATCTTAATACAAGGAGGTCTACTATTGGATACCTCTTCTGCATATATGGTAGATCGGCATCTTGAAAATCAATCCTTCAGCCAATCTATTAGATATATGTGCCCTAGAAGCCTGAATTGGCTGACACTTGTAATACACTTCTAGGGGCAAAATTATAATTTTGACTATAAATAATAAAATGGGTTATTTTCTATCATAAATGTGTATTTAGTGTCTGTGATACATTCCTTGAGTTAATGATAATGATAATTCATATTTTCAAGAGTTGAAAATTTAATACATGAATTTTTATTTATTAACTCATAAAATGCTCCTGACCGTAGGATCATCACAAGGAAGGTGATTGATCTAGAAGGTTAGTATACAATCGATTCTTTATAGAAAATGAGTCTTGAGTATATGGTGTAGAGATACCGGAGTGAGAGTATAGATACTCGTTAGAGAACGAGGGCACTGAGCGTGACCACCTCGAGTAGTCATAAGAAAGTCTACCTTCTCATAGATGACTGACTCGAAGCTGTAGTGGTGTGTCTGATTCTTTGACCTGAGGTGCATCGATAGTTCACCTTGAGGGTGTTATAGTTTGACTACACCACAACTCAGTCTTCTAGCTATTCGAAATCCTGAGGTGTATGTTGGCTATAGCATATTCATTGTAGGAATTGGATTGCACTAAGAGAGAATCTATCTACCTCGGTAGAAGATGAGCAGCCCTATGATGATCATGAGAATCAAGTCCATAAGCCCATGGCCATGGCAGAGAGTGAAATAATAGAAAGAGTTTCTATTAAGATTTTCACATCGAACTTGAATCGAATGATTAAATCATATGATAGAAATTAGGGTTTGACGAGTTCACCTTAACCCTAATCTAATCGGAGCTCAAGATAGAAGAACTTAATCACATAGGTAGCTACATTAAGAGATTCATTTTTAGTTTTGATGGGTTGCCACCATATACTGCTAGGTGTCACTGGTGGATTTTGGGAGCAATTAGAATAATTTAGATAATCAATCATTCTAGTTGTCTGAATCAGAAGAGTTTTGATCCATCAAAAGGAGTTTCGATGATGTCGATGATAGAGATCATGACATATCTTATTACCATATAGAACTGAACCTAACTAGGTCACACAAATAAGGGTTTGGATCTGGATATCATTAATTGGACTAACCCAATTTAATTGATTTAAATTAGATTCAATTAGGTTCAAAAAAATCATACTAGCACACGATTGAACCTAACGTTCTCCTTTTACTATCATTAAAAGTTATCTCGACTGAGCCAAATATGTTTGTGCTCACTCAAGTATCTTTATTTGATTTGACTGGAGCTTGTCCAGGTCAAAAAAGAGTTGTCTTAATTTATGAGATAAATTTGAGACAACACCGACCATTTTACGTCACCTGCTAAATTTTATCCTTTGACTTTGGTCAAATGTTGACCTTTGATCCTTGGACATCTGCCCATGTGTCATGCACTTATTAGAGAATAGATAGGGGATTGTCGCCTTACTAAAATTTAGAAAGGAGGGGGTGCACGCCTAGGATGGCGTGCGTGTTAGATATATGTGCCCTAGAAGCCAGAATTGGCTGACACTTGTAATACACTTCTAGGGGCAAAATTGTAATTTTGACTATAATTAATAAATGGGTTATTTTCTATCACACATGTGTATTTAGTGTCTGTGATACATCCTTTGAGTTAATGGTAATGATAATTCATATTTTCAAGAGTTGAAAATTTAAGACATGAATAATCATTATTAACTCATAAATAGCTCCCGACCATAGGATCATCACGAGGATGGTGATTGATCCGGAAGGTTGGTGTACGATCGCTTCTCTTTAGTAGATGAGTCTTGAGTCTACGGTGTGGAGACACCGGAGCGAGAGTACAGGTACTCGTTAGAGAACGAGGGCACTGAGCGTGACCACCTCGAGTAGTCATTAGGGAGTCTACCTTCTCGTCAATGACTGACTCATGCTGCAGTAGTGTGTCTGGTTCTTTGACCTGAGATGCATCGGCAGTTCACCTTGAGGGTGTTATAGTTTGACTACACCATTACTCGGTCTCCTAGCCATATGGAACCCTGAGGTGTATGTTGGCTATGGCATGTTCATTGTAGGAACTGGATTGCATCAAGATGGGATCTATCTACCTCGGTGGTAGAGGAGTAGCCCTATGATGATCATGAGAATCAAGTCTTGAAGCCCATGGCCATGGCAGAGTGAAATAATAGAAAGAGTTTCTATTTAGATTTTCACATTGGACTCGAATCGAATGATTACATCATATGACAGAGACTAGGGTTTGACGAGTTCACCTTAACCCTAATCTGATCGGGGCTCAAGATAGAAGAACTGAATCACACAGGTAGCTGCACCAAGAGGTTCGCATTCAGCTCTGATGGGTTGCCACCATATACTGCTAGGTGTCACTGGTGGATTTTGGGAGCAATTAGAATGATTTAGATGATCAATCATTCTAGCTGTTTGAATCAGAAGAGTTCTGATCCATCGAAAGGAGTTTCGATGATGTCGATGATAGAGATCATGACATATCCCATTATCATACAGAACTGAACCTAACTGGGTCACACAAACAAGGGTTTGAATCTGGTGATCATCAATTGAACTAATATAGTTCAATTGATCTGAATGAGATTCAATTAGGTTCAAGGAAATCGTGCTAGCACTCGATTGAACCTAACGTTCTTCTTTTGCTATCATAAATAAGTCGTCCTATCTGAGCCAAAGGAGTTTGTGCTCAAACAGAAGTCTTCTTATGGTCTGACTGGAGGTTGTCCAAGTCAGAATAGGTTGTCTTATTTGTAAGACATTACCTGCCAATTTTGGTCACCTGCCATTTCTTGGTCTTTGACTTTGGTCAGAACTCTACTTTTGACTGGTCAAACGTTGACCAATGACCCTTTGACTTTTGACCACATGTCATGCACCTATTGGAGAGCTGGTGGGGGCTTGTCCCCCTGCCAGAACCTGGCAAGGAGAAGGGCGCACGCCAAGGGTGGCGTGAGCCCAAGTAGGAGGCGCCTAGGAGTCCTTGTTGGACAAGGACTCCAGCTCCCTTTAGGATTCCAATGAGAGTTCTTCTAAGAATCCAGTTTGACTGGTCCAAGGCACTCTCCAAGTAGGAATCCAGGGGACTCTAATCCCACCAATCAGATTTAGATCTGATTTCACAAAGGGTTGTGATTGGTTGGGAGGAAGATGACTTGGATCACGCTTAGTCTATATAAGAGACCCAGCGCCCAAGTGAAAAAACAAAAATCAAGAAGCAATCTTCCCATGCCCCAAGGCTGCCTCTCTCCCCTTTCTCCATGCCATACTCTCTTCTCCCCTTGCTCTCCACGTCCAAAAGTGTTTTGGATTTGGATTGGTGCGATTTAGATCAAGAAAAGGAGATCAAAAGCAAGAAGGCTGCGCTGCTGCGAAGAACGACTGCAGATCTTCAAAAGGAGTTTTGAAGATCCTCCATATCAGATCCAGATCTGATTTTTGGAGGCGTGATAGAGAAGAAGAGGATCTCCAGATCCAGCCCGAGTGGATACCGGTAGAGGCCAGGCGCTTGCGTGGCTTGATCCAGAACCTTCCGCTGCAAACAGGATCATCAACAGGGTAATAGGATTACCCTATTCAGGTAAATTGAATGTGATTTAATTTATCCTTTTCATTTAATTTTTATTAAATAAATAAGAATCAGATCTGAAGCATCCCTGATCTGATACAGATCTAAGAGAAAAAATTTTGAAATATATCTCTTGATCTGATCAGATCTGAACGAACCTGGTCAGGGAAATCAGGATTCCCTTCAGTGCGCCCATGGATAGGGCCGCCTGGAGTCCCATATGGATGGGACTCCAGGTTGTTTCTTGGATTCTACTTAGGTGACCCTTACCAATAGAATTTGTCCAGTCTTAGGCACCATCTAAGGATGAATTTATGGGGCTCTCATCTGATTGGATCAGGTGATGTCATCCCACCAATCAGATTTAGATCTGATTGTATGAAGCAATGTGATTGGTCGGGATGATGTGGCACTGCATGGCACAGCAGGATCTATAAATAAACCCTATCTGTGCCCAACTTTCATAGAGTTCTCTCTTAGCCACACCCCAAAGCTGCCCCTCTCCCTCCTCCATACCATCTTCTGAACCTCTCTCTCCTCTCACGCCCAAGGGAAGTTGGACTTCAGTTTGGTGCGATCCAGGCAAGAAAAGGCTGACGAGAAAGGAAGAAGGCAGCACTGCTGCAGAGACGACTGCTGATCTTCAAAAGGAGTTTTGAAGATCCTCCAAATCAGATCCAGATCTAATTTTTGGAGAAGTGATAAAGAAGGAGAAGATCTTTACATCCAATCTGAGTGGATACCAGTAGAGGTTAGGTGCTTGCGTGGCTAGATCTAGAACCTCAGACAATCAGCAGGATCATCAAGATGATCAGATTACCCACATCAAGGTATAAATTAAATTAGATTTAATTTATTTTTATTTTTATTTATTAGATCTATAAAATTAAATCTGAAATATCTCAGATCTGATCTAGATATATGAGAAAAAAATTTTAAAATATCTCTCTCGATCCGATCAGATTAAAACGAATCTGATCCAAGAAATCAGGATTTCTCCTTCAACTGGTATCAGAGCCAGGCTCAATAAAAATTATTTAGATCTATTTTTAATTTATTTTAATCTAATAATCAAATGATTTTAGATGTAACATGAGATGTGATTAGATCTAAAATTAAAAAAATTAAAATTAAATAATATAGATCTAAGTTCTACAATATGCATGACTAGTTGTAAAATAGAATAGTTTTATACGTAGTCTTACATGATCATGATTTATTTTGATTAAATTATAATTTTAGATCTATTTATTTTTTATTTTTTGATGATTATAAATATTATAATAAGATCTAAAAATAAAAAATAAAATTATTTAATTTTTAGATCATATGAGATATGATGATTGCATGTCTAGACTAGTTGTAGAATAGTTCTACATAGTTATCTAGATTAGAATTTATTTTGATGTGATCAACTTAAATTTGATTTTTTAGATAATTATGAGATAATTTAAATCTAAAAAATATGCATGCATGATACATGAAATGTATGCAAAACATGTATTAAGTTAGATCAAATTTTATATATGAGATATATGATGTAGATCTAACTAGTTTTGTAGATTTATATTTCTGATTAAGGCGTTCCCCTTGGCCATCCAGTCATAAGAACAAAGTAGAATTTAAATGCCCTATCCTTTCATTCGATAGGGTGTTCTTATGATGTGTCAGGGTACTGCACGTTCGTCCTTAATCAAAAATCAAGAACTTACTTTCTGTAAAACCTTAGATCCTGAAACCCAAGGATTTTTTTTACATGTTTTATTTATGAACCCTAACTTAATTAAGAATTAAGATTATAAAATATTAATTGGATCTAAAATTGAGAATTTTAGATCTAAGACATATTCATAAATTTGGGTTTGGGCTTGGGTAGCTCAATTAGGTCTAAGCGGTTGATCAAACCGAATCAAAAGTTGGTTAGATGAGATCAACAATGCTTAAATTGACTAGCCTAATAGGATTAAGTCTGGGTCAAGATCGAGTCACGTGAGTAATCGATCAAGCTAAGACCTAATTAGGCTCCGTGGTTAGAGTCTAGATTATAGGCTAAATTGATTGATTCTAGCTCAATAATTTGATGTCTAAGGTAAGTCTGGCAGATATGATCGACTGGTTTTTAATTGAGAGCTACTCGACTTGAATGCATTCTTGTCGAGTTAATGCCATATCCCTTCCACCGGTCTCACTTACCTGGCCATGTTTGTTGGCTCAGTTCTAATCTGAGGTGGTCAATAATCAGAGCTAACCCATGGCACTAGGTTAGTCATAATGGTTATGACTATGTCAAGTCTAGTTTAATGAGATCTAAATCAAATCTTCCTAAGAAAAGATTAAGTCTAAGATCTTCCACCATTGTAGATGTGCGGGCCCTTCCCAGGGTTGATTGTTCTCGACTGGTTACAGTGGTTCAGTTGCACTGAAAAGATGCAACCATATCTATTAGGCATTGGATGCTACGAGCTAGAGGATGGATTGGGCTCAATATTTTAGATACGGTGAGAGACTCAACTAGAAATCCAATCTATGCAAATGGTGGGTCAGACTTAACTAAGAAGTAAATCAATATTTCGGGCATGATGAGATTCATGAATTAGAGACCAAGTTTGGGTGCATCATGATTGAAGAATCATTGAACAAGAGTTGTTCACTCATTGGCTAACCCATCACCAATAACTGTTAGGTGAGATGATGAGTCAGTTGGTGGGACCACACCACCCACTAGAAATTATTAATTGTGGAGATTTTTACATCTCTATAGAGGGAGTGTAGGGATCCAAGAAAATAGTAGGAGCTAATTTATTTAAAAATAAAATTTTTAAATAAATTAGTTAAGTCTTAATTACAATATCAAACTAGAAACTTTGACTCTCTGTAGAAAAATGTCTGCATCCAACCCATTAGCATGCATCCTAGACACCCATAGACTGATCGAACCAAATTATAAGGATTGGCTCCAGAACTTTAAAATCATTTTAGGTTCTAAGAAGTTAACTCATGTATTGGACCAAGACCCTCCCACCTACCAGCCCATCCATCCGCTGAGCATAGAGCATCTCTGGAGAAGTGGATGGACGAAGATAACAATGCCAGATATTACATGTTGGGCTCGATGTCTGATGAACTTCAGTGCCAACATGAAGATATCAAAACTGCTCGCCAAATGTTGGCTCACCTATAAGAGATGTTTGGTGAACAGAGTTGCACAGCCAAGTATCAAGTCACTAAACAACTTTTCAAGGCTAAGATGCATGATGGGTAGTCAGTCCAAGATCATTGTCTGATGATGATCAAGGATTTGAAAGATCTTGAGAAGCTCGAAGTGAGGTTGGACTTGGATCTATAAAATGATATAATTCTATAATCCTTGACTGATACATATGGGCAATTCATCAAGAATTACCATATGCATAAACTTCAAAATTCCTTGGCCAAACTTATGAACATACCGATTATCGCTGAGCTTTCCATGAAAGGTTTAAAAGGCTCAGTACTTGCTATGGAATGGACTTCTTCCAAGAGAAAATCTTTTGAAAAGAAGAAGTCCATGAAAAAGCAGAAGGTGGAAGAAGGAAAGAAAAAAGGCAGAGCTGAAGAAGAAGGCCGTTGATAAAGAAAAATATTTTCATTGCAACAATGACGATCACTGGAAGTGAAACTACCCTACTTACCTGACCACCCTAAAGAAGAAGGAGGCAGGTCCTTCTAGAGGTATGCTCATTATTGAGTCTAACCTTATGATTTCTTCTGCATCCAGTTGGGTGCTTGACTTTGATTCTAGTGCTCACTTGTATACGTCTATGTAGGATCTTGAGGATAGCAGAAGACTGAGGGACGGTGAGATGATCCTATACATCAAAAATGGAGCAAGAGTTGCTACCGTGGCTATGGGAACATATCCTCTTCGACTACCATCTGGTTTAGACTTATTATTAAAAGACTATTATTATGTGCCTGCAGCAAGCAGGAATTTGATTTTTGTTTCTTGCCTTGCATTAGAAGGCTATGTAATTAGTTTTCTTAATGACCATTGTAACATTCTTTATGAAAGAAATAAAATTGTAAGTGGTTTTCTTATTAACGATCTTTATTAGTTACATGCTGATGTATCTATTTTTACTATCGAGCAAAATATGAATACCATAAAATGACCTAGGGATGATCCAAATGATAGGTATCTATGGCACCTAAGACTAGATCATATAGTAGAAGATAGGGTTAACAAATTGGAGAAAACTGGGCTATTGAGTCTGTTGACTTTCAAGTCATATCCAATTTGTGAATCTTGTCTTCATGGCAAAATGACTAAGCTCCCTTTTATCGGACATGGAGAAGGGGCCACAGATCTTCTTGCCTTAGTACATACTGATGTGTGCGGCCCATTTGATGTGCCGACTAGAGGCAACTTTGTCTACTTCATAATCTTTATCAATGATTTATCTAGGTATGGGTATGTGTATCTTATGAAACATAAGTCTGAAGCTTTTGAAAAGTTCAAGAAATTTGGACATGAAGTAGAAAAGCAAATTGGAAAATCCATTAAGGTTCTTCAATCAGATCGAGGAGGTAAATACCTTAGTAGAGAATTCTTGAACTATCTCAAGAAAAATGGCATAATCTCTCAATGGACTCTACCTGGAATACCTCAACTCAATGGAGTTTCAGAACTGAGGAATCGGATCCTATAGATATGGTCCGATCCATGATGAGCTTCACAGACCTTTCTGATTTCTTTTGGGCATACTGTTTGTTAACTGTAATATATTTACTGAATAGGGTTCCTTCTAAAATCATTTCTACCACACCATATGAGATATGACATGGTAAGAAACCAAGTTTGAGTCATCTCAGAATTTGGGGTTGTCTGGCTCATGTCACAAGACAACAAGCAGACAAGTTAGACTTTAGATCCTTCAGAGCTCAATTTATAGGATATCCTAAAGAGTCATTAGGATATTATTTCTATATTTCAGAAGATCATAATGTGATTGTGAGTCGACATATCATCTTTCTTGAAAAATAGTTTATTCAAGATAGCAGCATTGGAAAGCAGATCAAGCTCGAGGAGAAAGTCTCACAATAGCAACGAGCTAAGGACCAAATGGAACCAAATCAGGTTAAGCCAATCTATTCACTACCTCCTCTACCTCATAGATCGAAAAAGATTTTCCATCCTCTTGAGAGGTACTTAGGTACTATTTTAGAGAAAATAGAAAAAATATTCCTTATAGATAATGGGGTTCATGGTGATGATCCCAAAACCTATAATGAGGCGATATCAAATATCGACTCTGAGAAATGGTTAGAGGCAATGAAGTCAGAAATTGACTCGATGCACTCAAACCAAGTCTGGACCTTAGTAGATCTACCAGAAGGTATAGTACCTATTGGATGTAAATGGATCTACAAGAGAAAGATTGGTGCAAATGGGAATGTGGAGACATTCAAAGCTAGATTAGTGGCAAAAGGTTATAGTCAGCGCAAAGACATTGACTATCAGGATACTTTTTTGTCAGTAGCTATGCTAAAATCCATTCGCACATTGCTTACTATAGTAGCCTATTTCGATTATGAGATATAGCAAATGGACGTGAAAATGGCATTTTTAAATGGATATCTTGATGAAGATATCTATATGGAACAGCCGCTAGATTTTACATCCAGTGATGATGATCATAAGGTATGCAAGCTGCAAAGGTCCATATATGGACTTAAGCAAGCATCCCGGAGCTGGAACACTTGCTTTAATGATGTGATCAAATTATTTAATTTCATCAAGAATGAGGAGGAGCCACGAGTCTTCAAAAGAATCAGTGGGAGCACTGTTGTCTTTCTCGTATTGTACGTGGATGACATCCTCCTTATTGGGAATGATATTTTCATATTGACCATAGTTAAAATATGGTTATCTAAAGAATTCTCCATGAAAGACCTAGGAGAAGCATCCTTTATTCTAGGAATTAAGGACTATAGAGATAGACCGAATAGGATGCTAGGACTTTCACAAAAGATGTACATAGAGGAAGTGCTAAAGAGGTTTAGCATGAAAAACTATAAAAGGGGTTTGGTACCCTTCAGACATGGCATTCATCCTTCCAAAAGGATGTGCCCTAACACACCTGAGGAAATAGAATGTATGAGCAAGATCCCTTATGCTTCAGTAATAGGGAGCCTCATGTATGCCATGTTATGTACACGACCTGATATAGCCCATGCTGTAAGTGTCATGAGTAGATATCAGTCGAATCCAGGTGAAGAACACTGAACTTCTATGAAATGTATCCTTAAGTACTTGAGAAGAACTAAGGATATATTGTTGATCTTTGGTAATGGAGAACTCTAAGTTCAGGGGTATACAGACTCAGATTTTATGTCAGATGTAGATAATCGAAAGTCAACATCTGGAAGTCTGTTTGTATGCAATGGTAGAGCTATCAGTTGGAAAAGTTTCAAGCAGATAGTAATAGCAGATTCCACTATGAAAGCAGAATATATCGCTGCATCGAAGCTGCAAAGGAGGCATTTTGGTACAAGAAGTTTGCCACAGAGATCGAAGGGTGCCATCAGATGCCATTCCTCTGTACTGCGATAATAATGGCACCATAGCCCTTGCTAAGGAGCCGAGGTCTCACCAAAAATTCAAGCACATCAAGCGGCGATACCACCCCATCTATGATTACCTCGAGAAGGGTTACGTCGAGGTCAAGAGAGTCGACTCTGTAGACAATGCAATAGATCCACTTATAAAGCCATTGGGCCAGCAGAAGATCGAAGCCCATCTTGAGAAGATGAAAATTAGATTTATAGCCAATTGGCTTTAGGTTAAATGAAAGTTTGTTAGATATGTGTGCCCTAGAAGTCAGAATTGGCTAACACTTGTAATACACTTCTAGGGGCAAAATTATAATTTTGACTATAAATAATAAAATGAGTTATTTTCTATCATAAATGTGTATTTAGTGTCTGCGATACATCCCTTGAGTTAATGGTAATGATAATTCATATTTTCAAGAGTTAAAAATTTAAGATATGAATTTTCATTTATTAACTCATAAAATGCTCCTAATCGTAGGATCGTCATAAGGATGGTGATTGATCTGGAAGGTTAGTGTACATCACTTCTTTGTAGAAGATGAGTCTTGAATCTATGGTGCAGAGACACTAAAGTGAGAGTACAGATACTCGTTAGAGAATGAGGGCACTGAGCGTGACCACCTTGAGTAGTCATAAGGAAGTCTACCTTCTCATCGTTGACTGACTCGAAGCTGCAGTGGTGTTCTTTGACCTGAGGTGCATCAGTAGTTCACTTTGAGGGTGTTATAGTTTGACTATACCATGACTCGATCTCCTGGCCATTCGAAACCCTAAGGTGTATGTTGGCTATAGCATGTTCATTGTAGGAATTGGATTGCACCAAGAGGGAATCTATCTACCTCGATATAAAAGGAGCAGCCCTATGATGATCATGAGAATCAAGTCCATAAGCCCATGGCCATAGTAGAGAGTGATATAATAGAAAAAGTTTCTATTAAGGTTTTCACATCGGACTTGAATCGAATGATTAAATCATATGATAGAAATTAGGATTTGACGAGTTCACCTTAACCCTAATCTGATCGAGGCTCAAGATAGAAGAACTTAATCACATAGATAGCTGCACCGAGAGGTTCATTTTTAGTTTTGATGGATTGCCACCATATACTGCTTAGTGTCATTGGTGGATTTTGGGAGCAATTAGAATAATTTAGGTGATCAATCATTCTAGTTGTCTGAATCAAAAGAGTTCTGATCCATCAAAAGGAGTTTCGATGATGTCGATGATGTTGATCATGACAAATCCCATTACCATACAGAACTGAATCTAATTGGGTCACACAAACAAGGATTTGGATTTGGATAGCATCATTTGGACTAACCTAGTTCAATTGATTTGAATTAGATTCAATTAGATTCAAGGAAATCATGCTAGCACACGATTGAACCTAACGTTCTCCTTTTACTATCATTAAAAGTTATCTCGACTGAGCCAAATATGTTTGTACTCACTTAGGTACCTTTACTTAGTCTGACTGGAGCTTGTCCAGGTCAGAAAAAGATTGTCTTAATTTATGAGATAAATTTGAGACAACATCTATCATTTTTCGTCACCTGCTACTTCTTGTCCTTTGACTTTAGTCAAACATTGACCTTTGATCCTTGGACATCTGCCCATGTGTCATGCACTTATTAGAGAGCAGATAGGGGCTTGTCCTCTTATTGAAATTTAGAAAGAAAGGGGTGCACACCTAGGATGGCATGCGCCCATGGATAGGGACACCTGAAGTTCCATACGGATGGGACTCCAGGTTGCTTCTTGGATTCTACTTAGGTGATATGGGACTCCAGGTTGCTTCTTGGATTCTACTTAGGTGATATGGGACTCCAGGTTGCTTCTTGGATTCTACTTAGGTGACCCTTACCTATAGACTTTGACCAGTCTTAGGCACCATCTAAGGATGAATTTATGGGGCTCTCATCTAATTGGATCAGGTGATGTCATCCCATCAATCAGATTTAGATCTAATTGCACGAAGTAACGCGATTGGCCGAGATGATGTAGCACTACATGGCGCAGTAGGGTCTACAAATAAACCCTATCAGCGCCCAACTTTCATAGAGTTTTCTCTTATCCATGCCCCAAAGCTGCCCCTCTCCCTCCTCCATGCCATCTTCTGATCCTCTCTCTCCTCTCACGCCCAAGGAAAGTTGGACTTCAGTTTGGTGCGATCAGGGCAAGAAAAGGTTGACTAGAAAAGAAGAAGGCAGCACTACTGCAGAAACGACTGCTGATCTTCAGAAAGAGTTTTGAAGATCCTCTAAATCAGATCCAGATCTAATTTTTAGAGAAGTGATAAAGAAGGAGAAGATCTCCAAATCTAGTTTGAGTGGATATCAGTAGAGGTAAGACACTTGCGTGGCTAGATCCAGAACCTCAGGCAATCAGCAGGATCATCAAAGGGTAATCAGATTACCCACATCAAGATATAAATTAAATTAGATTTAATTTATTTTTATTTTTATTTATTAGATCTATAAAATTAGATCTGAAACATCTTAGATCTGATCTGGATACATGCGAGAAAATTTTTGAAATATCTCTCTCGATCCGATCAGATCTGGACGAACCTGATCTGAGAAATCAGGATTTTTTCTTTACAATCATGGCCTTGTCTACCATAGAGGCTGAGTACATTGGGATAACGGAGGCTGAAAAGAAAGTCCTTTGGCTTAAGAGGTTGATTGATGAGTTGGGGGTGGAGCAGAGCTAAATTATACTATTTAGTGATAGTCAGAGTGCTCTGTTGTTGGCACAGAACCCGGTCTATCATGCGTGCACAAAGCATATAGACATAAGATACTACAGGATCAGAGAGCTAGTGGAGAAATGTGAAGTAAAACTAATGAAGGTTCATACCAAGAAGAATCAGTCTGATGCACTCATGAAGGTACTCCCTAGAGATAGCTTTTAGAGATATGTGGCACGGATGGGTCTGTTGAGAGAAGATGAGTTCATAAGGACTTGAAAGTACCAGGTGGAGAATGTGAGCTTAGAAGTAGCACTCTTAAGTCTTGAAAATATGAGAAGACAGGTCATGAAAAGATGGAAGTGAGCCGAAAGAGAAATCAGGTCTTCTAGTAAAGTTTAGAAACTGGACCAGCTCACCCTGAGACTGAGCCGGTTAAGTTGGAAACTGAGCTGGTTCAGTCCAAAACTGGGTTGGCTAGGTCTCAGAGAAAAATTCAGATAGAAAGTAGTATTTTTGGGCTATTGGTATGGTACACAACTGGGTCAGCTCAATCTAAAACTGAACCGACCTAGTCGTAGGTTAGCCTGCTTAGTTTTTGCGGGTTATTATTTTGTGTACATGGATTGTTTGGATTTGGAGAGTTTTTTTATAAGCTTGGGTTTGATCCTTTGTAAAGTATATATACTAAAAATAGGTCAAGATTGTAATGAGGCTAAAATATACTAAATAAAATTTCTTTTTTTTTAAAAATCTCTTCTTCTCTTCTTCTTTATTCCTTGAATTATTTGATCATGCTTTTACAAAAATTTCTGAGAAGTACTTTCTTATTGCTTGGCTAATCACCGATGGCCATGTCGATCTATGTGGAAAGAGTGCGCATTCTTGATAGATTGAATGCATGAGCATGATCCCTTATGCTTCGACAATAGGGAGCCTCATGTATGCCATGCTATGTACATGATCTGATATCGCCCATGCTATGAGTGCCATGAGCCGGTATCAATCAAATTTAGATGAAGAGCACTGGACTTCTATGAAGTGTATCCTTAAATACTTGAGAAGGACTAAGGATATATTTCTGATCTTTCAAAATGGAGAACTTCAAGTCTAGGGGTATACAGACTCAGACTTTATTTATGATATAGATGATCGAAAGCCAATATCTGATAGTCTGTTTATGTGCAATGGTGGTGCTGTCAGCTGGAAGAGTTCTAAGTAGACCATAATAACAGATTCCACCATGGAGGCAAAATACATCGCTGCATCGAAAGCTGCAAAAAAAGCATTCTAGTATAAAAAATTTATTAGATATATGTGCCCTAGAAGCCATAATTGGCTGATACTTGTAATACACTTCTAGGGGCAAAATTATAATTTTGACTAATATCAATAAAATGGGTTATTTTCTATCACATATGTGTATTTAGTGTCTGTGATACATCCTTTGAGTTAATGATAATGATAATTCATATTTTCAAGAGTTGAAAATTTAAGACATGAATAATCATTATTAACTCATAAAATTGCTCCCGACCATAGGATCATCACGAGGATGGTGATTGATCCGAAAGGTTGGTGTACAATCGCTTCTCTTTAGTAGATGAGTCTTGAGTCTACGGTGTGGAGACACCGGAAGCGAGAGTACAGGTACTCGTTAGAGAACGAGGGCACTGAGCGTGACCACCTCGAGTAGTCATTAGGGAGTCTACCTTCTCGTCAATGACTGACTCGATGCTGCAGTAGTGTGTCTGGTTCTTTGACCTGAGGTGCATCGATAGTTCACCTTGAGGGTGTTATAGTTTGACTACACCATTACTCGATCTCCTAGCCATATGGAACCCTGAGGTGTATGTTGGCTATAGCATGTTCATTGTAGGAAACTGGATGGCATCAAGATGGAATCTATCTACCTCGGTGGTAGAGGAGCAGCCCTATGATGATCATGAGAATCAAGTCCAGAAGCCCATGGCCATGGTAGAGTGAAATAATAGAAAGAGTTTCTATTTAGATTTTCACATTGGACTCGAATCGAATGATTACATCATATGACAGAAACTAGGGTTTGACGAGTTCACCTTAAACCCTAATCTGATCGGGGCTCAAGATAGAAGAACTTAATCACACAGGTAGCTGCACCAAGAGGTTCGCATTCAGCTCTGATGGGTTGCCACCATATACTGCTAGGTGTCACTAGGTGGATTTTGGGAGCAATTAGAATGATTTAGATGATCGATCATTCTAGCTGTTCGAATCAGAAGAGTTCTGATCCATCGAAAGAAGTTTCGATGATGTCGATGATAGAGATCATGACATATCCCATTACCATACAGAACTGAACCTAACTGGGTCACACAAACAAGGGTTTGAATCTGGTGATCATCAATTGAACTGATCTAGTTCAATTGATCTGAATGAGATTCAATTAGGTTCAAGGAAATCGTGCTAGCACTCGATTGAACCTAACGTTCTTCTTTTACTATCATAAATAAGTTGTCCTGTCTGAGCCAAAGGAGTTTGTGCTCAATCAGAGGCCTTCATATGGTCTGACTGGAGGTTGTCCAAGTCAGAATAGGTTGTCTTATTTTATAAGACATTACCTACCATTTTTGGTCACCTGCCATTTCTTGTTCTTTGACTTTGGTCAAAAGTCTACCTTTGACTGGTCAAACGTTGACCATTGACACTTTGACTTTTGACCACATGTCATGCACCTATTGGAGAGCTGGTGGGGGCCTGTCCCCTACCAGAACCTGGCAAGGAGGAGGGCGCACGCCACCCTAGGCGTGTGCCCAAGTTGGAGGCGCCTAGGAGTCCTTGTTGGACAAGGACTCCACCTCCCTTTTGGATTCCAATTAGAGTTCTTCTAAGAATCCAATTTGACTGGTCTTAGGCACCCTCTAAGGAGGAATCCAGGGGACTCTATTCCCACCAATCAGATTTAGATCTGATTTCACAAAGGGTTGTGATTGGTTGGGAAGAAGAGGAGTTGGATCACAGTTAGTCTATAAATAAGACCCTGCGCCCAACTCAGATAATGATTGAATAAGAGTTTTCATACGCCCCAAGGCTGCCTCTTCCCTCCTTCTCCATGCCAAACCACCTTCTCTCCTTGCTCTCCATGTCCAAAAGGAGTTTTGGATTTTTGTTGGTGCGATTCAAGCAAGAGAAAGGCGATCAAAAGCAAGAAGGCTGCGCTGCTGCAAAGGACGACTGCTGATCTTCAAAAGGAGTTTTGAAGATCCTCCAGATCAGATCCAGATCTAATTTTTGGAGACGTGATAGAGAAGAAGAGGATCTCTAGATCCAACCTGAGTGGATACCGATAGAGGCCAGGCACTTGCGTGGCTAGATCCAGAACCTTCCGCTGCATACAGGATCATCAATAGGGTAATAGGATTACCCAAATCAGATAAATTAAATTTGATTTAATTTATTTTTATTTATTTTATTTATTAAAATAATATTAATTAGATGTGAAACATACCAGATCTAATATAGATCAAAAAAAAAAATTTAAAATATATCTCTTGATCTGATCAGATCTGAACGAACCTAGATCGGAAAATCAGGATTTTCCTTCAGTGGAAACACCGGAGCGAGAGTATAGGTACTCGTTAGAGAACGAGGGCACTGAGCGTGACCATCTCGAGTAGTCATTAGGGAGTCTACCTTCTCGTCAATGACTGACTCGATGCTGCAGTAGTGTGTCTGGTTCTTTGACCTAAGGTGCATCGGTAGTTCACCTTGAGGGTGTTATAGTTTGACTACACCATTACTCGGTCTTCTAGCCATATGGAACCCTGAGGTGTATGTTGGCTATAGCATGTTTATTGTAGGAACTGGATATCATCAAGATGGAATCTATCTACCTCGGTGGTAGAGGAGCAGCCCTATGATGATCATGAGAATCAAGTCCTAAAGCCCATGGCCATGGCAGAGTGAAATAATAGAAAGAGTTTCTATTTAGCTTTTAACATCAGACTTGAATCGAATGATTACATCATATGACAGAGATTAGGATTTGACGAGTTCACCTTAACCCTAATCTGACGAGGCTTAAGATAGAAGAACTTAATCACACAGATAGCTACACCAAGAGGTTCGCATTCAGCTCTGATGGGTTGCCACCATATACTGCTAGGTGTCACTGGTGGATTTTGGGAGTAATTAGAATGATTTAGATGATCGATCATTCTAGCTGTTCGAATCAGAAGAGTTCTGATCCATCGAAAGGAGTTTTGATGATGTCGATGATAAAGATCATGACATATCCCATTACCATACAGAACTGAACCTATCTAGGTCACACAAACAAGGGTTTGAATCTAGTGATCATCAATTGAACTGATCCAGTTCAATTGATCTGAATGAGATTCAATTAGGTTCAAGGAAATCATGCTAGCACTCGATTGAACCTAACATTCTTCTTTTACTATCATAAATAGTTGTCCTGACTGAGCCAAAAAAGTTTGTGCTTGATCAGAGGCCTTTACTTTGTCTGACTGGAGCTTGTCCAAGTTAGAAAAGATTATCTTATTTTGTAAGACATTACCTGCCATTTTTGGTCACCTGCCATTTCTCGTCCTTTGACTTTGGTCAAAAGTTGACCTTTGACTGGTCAAACATTGACCATTGATACTTTGACTTCTGTCCATGTGTCACACACCTATTGGAGAGCTGGTGGGGGCCTGTCCCCATGCCAAAACCTGGCAAGGAGGAGGGCGCATGCCACCCTTGGTGTGTGCCCAAGTTGGAGATGCCCAGGAGTCCCTGTTGGACAGGGATTCCATCTCCTTTTTGGATTCCAATTAGAGTTCTCCTAAGAACCAACTTTGACTGGTCTTAGGCACCCTCTAAGGAGGAATCCAGGGGACTCTATTTCCACCAATCAGATTTAGATCTGATTTCACAAAAAGTTATGATTGGTTGGGAAGAAGAGGAGTTGGATCACAGACAGTCTATAAATAAGACCCTACGCCCAACTCAAAGAGTAATCATAATTCTCCATGCCCCAAGGCTGCTCCTCCTCTCCTCCTCCATGCCAAAGCATCTTCTCCCTCTCCTCTCCATGTCCAAAGAGGTTTTGATTCTTGGTTGGTGCAATCTAGATGAGAGAAAGGCGATTGAAAGCTAAAAGGCTACGCTGCTGTAAAGGACGACTGCTGATCTTTGAAAGATATTTTGAAGATCCTCCAGATCAGATCCAGATCTAATTTTTGGAGATGTGATAGCGAAGAAGAGGATCTCTAGATCTAGCCTGAGTGGATACCGGTAGAGGCCAGGCACTTACGTAGCTAGATCCAGAACCTTCCGCTGCTTATAGGATCATCAATGGATAATAGGATTACCCACTTTAAGATAAATTAAAGGTTTGACAGAGACTAGGGTTTGACAAGTTCACCTTAACCCTAATCTGATCAAGGCTTAAGATAGAAGAACTTAATCACATAGGTAGCTGCACCAAGAGGTTCGCATTCAGCTCTGATAGGTTGCCACCATATACTGCTAGGTATCACTGGTGGATTTTGGTAGCAATTAGAATGATTTAGATGATCGATCATTCTAGCTGTTCGAATCAGAAGAGTTCTGATCCATCGAAAGGAGTTTTGATGATGTCTATGATAGAGATCATGACATATCCCATTACCATACAGAACTGAACCTAACTGGGTCACACAAACAAGGGTTTGAATTTGGTGATCATCAATTGAACAGATTCAGTTCAATTGATCTGAATGAGATTCAATTAGGTTCAAAAAAATCGTGCTAGCACTCGATTAAACCTAACGTTCTTCTTTTACTATCATAAATAGTTATCCTGACTGAGCCAAAGGTGTTTGTGCTCGATCAAAGGCCTTCACTTTGTCTAACTGGAGCTTGTCCAAGTCAGAAAAGGTTGTCTTATTTTGTAAGATATTACCTACCATTTTTGGTCACCTGCCATTTCTCGTCCTTTGACTTTGGTCAAAAGTTGACCTTTGACTGGTCAAATATTGACCATTGATGCTTTGACTTCTGTTCACATGTCACGCACCTATTGGAGAGCTGGTGGGGGATTGTCCCCCTGCTAGGACCTGGCAAGGAGGAGGGCACACGCTAAGGGGCGTGTGCCCAAGTTGGAGGCGCCCAGGAGTCCCTATTGGACAGGGACTCTATCTCCTTTTTGGATTTTGATTAGAGTTCTCTTAAGAACCAACTTTGACTGATCTTAGGCATCCTCTAAAGAGGAATCTAGGAGACTCTATTTCCACTAATCAGATTTAGATCTGATTTCACAAAGAGTTGTGATTGCTTGGAAAGAAGAGGAGTTGGATCACAGATAGTCTATAAATAAGACCCTACGCCCAACTCAAGGAGTAATCATAATTCTCCATACTCCAAGGCTGCTTCTCCTCTCCTCCTCCATGCCAAAGCACCTTTTGCCTCTCCTCTCCACATCCAAAGAGGTTTGGATTCTTAGTTGGTGCAATCTAGATGAGAGAAAGGCAACTGAAAGCTAGAATGCTGCGCTACTGCAAAGGACGACTGCTGATCTTCGAAAGATATTTTGAAGATCCTCCAGATCAGATCCAGATCTGATTTTGGAGATGTGATAGAGAAGAAGAGGATCTCTAGATTCAGCTTTAGTGGATACCGATAGAGGCTAGGCACTTGCGTTGCTAGATCCAGAACCTTCCGCTGCTTACAGGATCATCAATGGGTAATAGGATTATCCACTTCAAGATAAATTAAATTTGATTTAATTTATCTAATTTTATTTTAATTATTAAAATAATGAGAATTAGATCTAAAATATCTTAGATCTGATCCAGATTAAAGAAAAAAATTTTAAAATATATCTCTTGATCTGATCAGATCTGAACGAACCTAGTCAGGGAAATCAAGATTTCTCTTCAAAATTCATCGCAGAGCTCGGAGTGATGCTATCGGATGCCATCCCTCTATACTGCGATAACAATGGTAACATAGCCCAAGCTAAGAAGTTGAGATCTCACCAAAAATCTAAGTACATCGACTGGCAGTTTCACCTCATCCATGATTACCTCGAGAAGGGATACATCGAGGTCAAGAGAGTTAACTCCGCGGATAATGTTGCAGATCCACTAACGAAGCCTTTAGGCCAGCAAAAGATCGAAGCCCATCTTGAGAAGATGGGACTTAGATTTGTAGCTAATTGATTTTAGATCAAGTGAAAGTTTGTTAGATATGTGCCCTAGAAGTCAGATTAGCTGACACTTATAATACACATTCTAAGGGCATTTTTGTAACTTTGACTATAAATTAATAAAAAAATTATTTTCTATCACATTGTGTATTTAAAATATTAGTAATACATCCTTTAAGTTAACAGGTATAATAACACATTTTCAAGAGTTGAAAATTTAAGGCATGTGTTATCATAATTAACTCATAAACTGCTCCTGATTATATTATCATCATGAGGATGGTGATCGATCTGAAAGATCGATGTATGATCACTTTCTTAGGATAGACCTATCTTGAGTCTACGGTGTAGAGACACCGAGCGAGAGTATAGGTACTCATTAAGAAGAAGAGCACTGAGTGTGACCAGCTCGAGTAATCATAAGGGAGTCTACTTTCTCATCGATAACTAGCTCGATACTGCAGTGGTGTATCTAGTTGTTTGACCTGAGGTACATCGGCAATTTATCTTAAGTATATTATAGTTTGACTACACAATAACTCAGTCTCCTAGCCATTTGGAATCCTGAGGTACATGTTGGCTATAGCATATTCATTGTAGGAATTGGATCGCACCAATAGGAGATCTATCTACCTCGGTAAACGAGGAGTAGTCCTATGATGATCATGAAATCAAGTTCTTAAGCCCATAGCCATGGCAGTGTGATATAATAGAAAAGAGTTTTCTATTAAGATTTCATATTGGACTCAAATCGAATGATTCAATCATATGACGGGATGTTGGATTTGACAAATTCACCTTAACCCTAATCCTGTCAGAGATTATGAAGGAAGAAACCAATCACACAGGTAGCTGCACCAAGAGATTTGTATTCGATTCTAATGGATTGCCACTATATATTTCTAGGTGTCATCGGTGGATTTTGGGCATAATTAGAATGATATTGATGATCGATCATTCTAATTAGGTGAATCGAAAGAGTTCTGATCCATCGAAAGATGTTTCAATGATATCGATGATAGAGATCGCGATATATCCCATTACCATATGAAACTAAATCTAATTGGATCATACAAATAAGGGTTTGGATCTAGATGTGATCAATTGGGCTAACCTAGTTTGATTGATTTGGATTAGATCCAATTAGATTCAAAGAAATTATGCTAGCACATGATTAAGCTTAACTTTCTCCTTCTGTAATCTTTCAATTCATCTCGACTGAGTCAAATTAGATTTGACTCACCCAGAAACCTTATATGGCTTTGTCCTCTTTTGACTGGAGCTTGTCCAGGTTAGAAATGTGATGTTCTAATCCATCAAATGGGAATAGGATAATACCTGCCAATTCTCGTAACCTCTAGGATAAGACCTGCTAATTTTTGTTTCATTAAGACATTGACCTAGTCTTTGCAAGAAAGAAGAGGGAAGGCATGCAGCCCCTATTCTTCATCTAGGGTGCATGCCTCTAGAGAACTTTTCATGAAGGAAAATGTGAGCACGCCCCATATTGGCATGCGCACATGGGGATAAGAGGAGAGAATCCCATATGAATGGGGACTCTAGGGTTTCTTAATGGGATCAAAGACATAGGCGCCAAACACTTATTCTTATCTAAACTTGGTGCCACTTATGAAGGAGTTTTTGGGCATCCCACCTAATTGGATCAGGTGTGTATGCATGGCCAATCAGATTAAGATCTGATTATATCAACCAATATGATTGGTTGATGCTGCGTGGCACTGCATGGCGCAAAAGGATTTATTTAAACCCTACTGTGTCCTAGGGTTTCTCTGCACCCACTTCCCATGCCGTAAGGCTGCTGCTCCCTCTCCTCTTCCATGCCACCCACTCTCTAGTCCTCTCCCACTTCTCCATACCAAAATTTGGGCAAAATTCTAGAAAAGGTTTGAAGACAGTTGGCATAAAGATCCAGAAGAAGAACAGCCTAGTTCATAAGACGAACGCATCGACTTTGAAATTATTTTGAAGGATCTACGAAAGGACTCCAGATCTAATTTTTGAAAATCAGATCTAAAAGGAGAGCACGTCTAGAACCAGCCTGAGTGGACTCTGCTAGAGGCCAGGCACTTGTGTGACTAGATCCAAAATCCTAGGTTATGATAGATCATCATCAGAGTAACAGTTACCCTAAATAGGTAATAATTATTGTTGCTATTTTAATTATAATTTTTTATTTTTAATATCAAATTATATGGATCAGATTTGAGAACTCTCAAATCTAATC
The DNA here is from genome assembly GCA_006176705.1 of Cocos nucifera. Taxonomy (NCBI): domain Eukaryota; kingdom Viridiplantae; phylum Streptophyta; class Magnoliopsida; order Arecales; family Arecaceae; genus Cocos; species Cocos nucifera. The sequence continues at coordinate 102,704 of QRFJ01001663.1, read as the reverse complement.
AAAATTTATAAAAAAAAATTTAGAAATTTTTGCTATAGATCATATCAGATTAGATCGATCCTGCGGTGGAAATTAGTTTTTTCCTTCATGAGCTTCCTGGCTATAATCAACAAAGCATAGGTCAGCTTTTCCAATTTTGTATACCTTGTCTCAGCATCCTTCAGAACTCAACTTATGTACTAGATTGGTTTCTAAATTTTTGCTTCTTTCCTTACTAGGACAACCCCAATGGTAGCAGGAGACACGATCGGTACAAGAATGATTCTTTGCCAGGTTCGAGCTTGGCAAAGAGAGGAGATGAGCTGAGGTAGTTTTTTAATTTCTCAAAGGCTCGTTGGCATTCAGGAGTCCAATAGAAGTTCTTTGGTTGCTTAAGGACCTGGAAGAAGGGCATGCATTGTTCCACCAACTTCATCATGAAATGATTCAGAGCTACGACATTTTCTATCAGGCATTGGACTTCTTTTATTATTTTTGGGGCAATCATGTCCTATTGAAACAATTGGTACTACTTTGATACCAATTGTTGGAACAATCCTTGCTACTTGAAGATTGCAGAAACAGCAACAAGGATCCAAGGAAAGAGATGGTTGTTCTGTTGAAACCCTAAAAAATCCTAGGGCATGGAGAAGAGGGAGAGAATGAGAGAGGAAGAGATATTTTTCAAGGAGAAAAGGATTATATTGATTCCATGCTTCTCTTGTTTACAAAACTCAATATGTAGTATATATATACCTGGTCAAATAAGATCCAACCTAAAAAACTCTCCTAGCTAACCTAATGTGATGCACTCATCGAGCCCATGTACACTAATGTCTCCCATGCACACACCCATTGGACAAATCCCATCCCAATCCTTAGGTTAGCCCCCTTAGAACCGTACAAATCAAGGCCCTAAGTCCCTAGGATTAAACCCAATCCCAAGCTAGAATAGAATCCACTGACTATTCTATTCGCCGCTCGAGCCAGCTCATTCAACAATCAAGCTGGCTCTATGGTGATGTCTCCTATGAGCACTCTTTGGTCTTCCGCTCGAGCTGGCTATCTCAGGGTTTAAGCCGGCTTGGGCACATATTGAGCCAGCTCATCCAGTGTATCAACCTAATATGCTTTCTGGACCTCTGCTCGAGCTGGCTCGGTCAAGAGCCGTGCAACTTGACTGAAGCATTTTTTGATGATCTTTGATGTCTGATTTCATTCGCTCCTTGCTCTCTTTCCATCTGCTTTTAAGGCTTGAGAGCTATTATCATCCACAACGTTCCAGGCATCACCTAGCTCTGATACCAAATTGTAGACCCATGATATCACTCAAACGCCAATCATCCTTGACATCACAAGCATCAATATTATATTGCGGAAGCCCCTGATCTTTAGCATGAAGCTAAGGGAATCTGTGACATTCTCTATGGGCAGCAAACCACCGATCCTCCATCTAGATCTATGATGGGGAGCCTTCCTCCTTGGGCTTGAGGAAGATGCTCCCCTTCTCTAGGGCTTCTTCAAAAACCCTAGGGTGGCAACTCTAGAGAGAAGAGAAGAAGAGAGTTGAGGGAGAAAAGGTCTGTATTCCACAGCATAATGAAATCCTAATACAACCTATGTATTTATACATAGCCATTAGGCCCGACCAAAAAACTCCTTGGTTAACCCAATATATGAAAGCACTCACCGAGCCCATGTACACCCATGTCTCCCATGCTCTCATCCTCTAGATCTAGATCCAATTCATACATCAAACCAGGCCTTAAGATCCCTAGGATCAACCCAGATCCTAGCCCAAAATATATCCTCGCGTAACTCTACTCACGCACTGAGCCAACTCAGTCTCAGCAATAAGCTAGCTAAGTTCCACTAGGTCGGCTTAGTCTGAAACTGAGTCAGCCCAATCCTATGCCATGCCAGCAATCCCGAATGCACAGCTCTCTATTTTGCCTGTGCACTGAGACTTAGCCGATCCAATTTTGGACTGAGCCAGCTAACCTACAGAAAATCTTTTTTCTACAGTCTTGATTCCTCGACTTTGGTTTCTTGCTTTACCTTGTGTCCCAGGTCTCCAAAGCACCAACCAAGCCCTTGGAATCTTCAAAGCCAACCCCCTGACTCCTTCTGTGGCCTCCCAAGGCTTGGGAGCATCACAAATCCTCACAATCTCCACCTTGGTGCCCCAAGCTATGGCAAACCTCTCGATAATGACCTCCTGCACGATCCCATTGTCCCTGCACACTCGACAGCCCTTGTGCAAATATCACCTCCTCCAATCCTCTTTAGTTGTTATGCACTTTTGAGGCCTTTAGGATGACCACCTTCATCATTGAAGACCTATGCTTGCTTCTTGGCACCACCCTAGAATTGTAGGATCCCTTCTGCTTAGTAGCTACATTACTTTTTTTGGACTTTTCTAAAGAATCCACAGCATTTCTGCACCAGCATATGCTGTACCATCTAACACGATCTCCTCAGAGCTATATCTATCCATTTGCACATGCCGCTTCACCTGAAACTATGCATCATCGAAGCTCTAAACTCATGCCAAATTTTTTTTCCACTTATGAAGCCACCACTATAGAGCTCCACCTATTTCTGAAGTCCAACTGATGCCATAGAAGTCAACTCTATCATCGAGTTCCTCGAGGCCAACCATCCAATGCTGCACTATTGGGCCTACCACTGCACCTCAAACACTGTCGTTGCCCCTTCAAACCTCCACACTCCGTAGAACCCTTCGAAGCCATCTTAAATACCTCCACAACCTGCGAGCACCTTCGAAACCTAAGAGCTCACCCAACTCTTCTGAATCCAATGATTGAATCCTAGAAAATTTCATCCTAGTCCTTCTCTTCTGCCCCTATACCAGCCATCGCTTTAGTTGCACCTGAAGAACCATCCTCCACCTGAATCATGACTCTCCCTGGTGCCCCTACAAAAAAAATCTGATCCATGATACTCCCAGCTACCTAAGACCTCCTGACGCTCACTGATACCTCCTGGCTCTCCCTAAGACCTACTCCCGATCTCCCTAAGAAGCCCCTAACACCATCTGCTGAGATACACTCCTTGACTGCTGTACCATCGAGCCTCTCTCAGTCCCGTGCCTCCAAGGTAGCGCTCCTACAGTGCTCCCTGACTCATCTCTATGCTGCTCTACAGTCGTCCATTCCTGACTTGCTGGATCTCCATAGATCATCCATCTCCATCACTCCCAAGGCTCCATAAATCCATGCTCTGATCAAATCGTTGAATACATCTCCGACCACTTTCCCACCTTTCAGACATCGAAGGACATATAGTCGCTTCTTCAGCCTTCCTTCGATCATTACCCCTTGAAAAATCTCTCTTCAACAGCCCTACACTGCCCATCTTCCTAGAAAACCTTGATGCTCTCTACTGAGATATCTTCCTCGACTACTACATCATCGAGCCTCTCTCAGCCCTGCATCTTTAGGAAAGTGCTACTACAGCACTCCAGCACTCTCTACTTATCACATAACCATCATACACCCCGGCCTTTCCACCAAGACCGATCAGCAAATCATGCACCAAATCCTTCCACCCCAAAAAAATCTCTTTTCGTTAATCCTCTCAACCTCCACCTTCAACTCGCTGCTTCTGGTTGGCCAAACCACAGCAATAACAACGTAGATTTGAGACATACCATAGAATCCTTGTGCAAATTTTTGATTTTACCTTATATGACTTCTTCTTCCCTTCCATGCACCATCAGGCTCTGAAACTTGGCTCTTTTTCACATATCATCAGGCTCTGAAACATGGCTCTAATACCATATTATCGTCCACAATGTTTCAGGCATCATCTAGCTCTAATACCAAATTATAGATTCGTGATATCGCTCAAATGCTAATCATCCTTGACACCACAAGCATTGATATCATGTTGCGGAAGCTCCTGATCTTTAGCATGGAGATGAAGGAACCTGTGACATTCTCTATGGATAGTAAACCACCAATCCTCCACCTAGATCTATGATGAGGTGCCTCCCTCCTTGGGCTTGAGGGAGATGCTCTCTTCTCTAGGGCTTCTTCAAAAACCCTAGGGCGGCAACTCTAGAGAGAAGAGAAGAAAAGAGTTGAGGAAGAAAAAGTATGTATTCTACAGCATAATGAAATCCTAATACAACCTATGTATTTATACATAGCCATTAGGTTTGACCAAAAAACTCCTCGATTAACCCAATACATGAAAGCACTCATCGAGCCCATGTACACTCATGTCTCTCATGCTCTCATCCTCTAGATCTAGATCCAACCCATACATGAATTAGCCTCCTTAAGACCTCTCAAACCAGACCTTAAGACCCCTATGATCAACCCAAACCCTAGCCCAAAATAGATCCTCGTGTAACTCTGCCCGCGTACTAAGTCGGCTCAGTCTCAGCACTGAGTCAGCTAAGTTCTACTAGGTCGGCTCAATCTAAAACTAAGTCGGCCCAGTCTTGTACCATGCCAGCAGTCCCAAACGCGCAACTTTCTATTTTACCTGTGCACTGAGACTTAGCCGATCTAGTTTTGAACTGAGCCGGCTAACCTATAGAAAATCTTCTTTCTGTAGTCTTGATTCTTCAGCTTTGGTTACTTATTTCATGTTGTGTCTCAGATCTCTGAAGCACCAATCAAGTCCCTGGAATCTTCGAAGCCAACCCCCTGACTCATCCCATGGCCTCTCAAGGCTTGGGAGCACCATAAATCCTCACAAGAGCATCATACCTGAGCTCATAATTTCTACCTTAGTGCTCCCAAGTCCTTGTGAACTCAACTCTATCCGTTAGCCCCATCAATACCATGCAATTATAAAAGTTCTTGTACCTTTGTGAGTACATCAACTGAATTTTTCTTGGTGTGAACCTTTACCAGCTCCACTTCACCATCCTCCACTAGCTCTCTGATCCTATGGTATCTGATATCAATGTGCTTGGTCCTCGCATGATACATAGAGTTCTGTATGAGCAATAAAGTACTTTGACTGTCACAATGCATTCTGACTGCATCCTATGAAAATTCCATCTTCAGCATCTTCACCAAAATCTACATCCATAAATCCTTCTATTATCCCTTGAGCCTTCTTGGATATGTTAGGATGTTCCTCTGCCCTTCCCACTGACCATAACAGATGCCAATCCCAACTAAACCTATCAAGTATCTGAAGATATCTTTCAGTGCTCTCTAGTGCTCCTTTCTAGGCTAGCCATAAACCTACTCTCCTGACTCACTGCATGGGCTAAATCTGGCCTACAACATACCATAGAGTACATAATACTTTCCACATCAAAAGCATATGGAATATTTTCTATCTCCTGAAACTCCATCTCAGTCTGTGGTGACATGGTCTTAGAAAGTCTAACATGCCTGGCAAGTGACAGCTCAGTCGGTTTGGCATCCTTCATACTAAATCTCTCTAAGATCTTCTTAATGTATCCTCCCTGAGATAGATGCAGTAGCCTCTTGATTCTATCTTTGATGATTTTCATACCAAGGATCTTCTTTGTAGATCCCAAGTCATTCATCTCAAACTCCCGAGATAAAGCTCCTTTCAACTCCTACACAACTTCCTTACTCTTGCATGCTATTAGCATATCATTTACATACAAGAGTAAGTATAATCAAGATCCATCTTTCAGAGACCTCACATATACACACGGGTCATGATCACACCTGAAAAGCCCAATACTTCTTATATATGTGTCAAACCATTTGTACCACTGTCTAGGAGATTATTTCAATTCGAATAGTGATTTCTTCAGTAAACAGATCTCTTCCTCTAACTCAGGCTCCTTGAAGCCCTATGGCTGCTCTATGTATATGTTATCATCCAAATTCTCATGGAGAAATGCTATCTTAATGTCTATTTGCTCTAACTCCAAGTCATGAGCAGCAACTATGCTCAACAGCATCCTAATGGACGTATGTCTAACAACTAGAGAGAAGACTTCTGAGTAATCAATCTTTTCTCTCTGTGAGTATCCTTTGGCTATCAATCTAACCTTGTACCTCACTCCACCTTACTCTAAAGGTGCCTCTTTTCTAGTGAAAACTCATTTAGAGTCAATGGGTTGAGCATCATCCGGTAGGTCCACCAGCTGCCATGTTCAATTCTTCCTGAGAGACTCCATCTCCTCCATCATAGCCTACATCCATGATTTCCAATTTGGACTCTTCATGGCCTCCTCAAAGCTCTCTGGATCTCTATTGGCAGTGATGAGAGCATAGAAAATAGTCTCATCAATGTCATATCATATCGATTTGTAAACAGTGCACTTTAGCTTGTGCAGTGCCACTCCTCTTATGGTATCATGCAAGTCTACTACCTGTGGCTGCCTCTGCACTTTCCTTAGGATAGATCGCTCTTCATGCTAGTCCTCCATAGGTGTATCACCATGCCTACCTAACTCTACCTCAAACTGAACACAATTCGAGGTTGATGTTGAGGGCAAATCACCAGTATTTAAGAGCTATCATGTATTGTTTTCATAATTTCATCTACACTTCTCAATTTCAACACGATGCTCTTCTCATCAAATATCACATTCTTATTGATAACACACCTTTGGGATTGTAAATCCCACAACAGGTAACCCTTCACACCTCGTGAAAATTCGATGAATATCATCTTCTGTGACTTTGGATCCAACTTGCTTGTAACATCTCAAGCCGGCAAAATAGTGTATTAAATGATTTTTGTTCAAATATATGAGATATTGATACCTTGAAAGATATTTAAAGTAATATCGGTGTGTGTAATAGTTCTGAATGCAAATGAGGGTTATCTATCATTGCGAGTTCTAAAAATTTTCTAAGTCTGAGAGCTAGCACCCGTATGGGGAGGTATATAAAATATGAATTTTCTTAAAATAAAAAATTTTAGTAATTGATCCTTAGGAGTTGTTGAGCTACAAAATGATTTTTAATAAATATTGGAGACCATTTAACCTATTTGTTTTAAAGCGAGAAAGTTTTAAAAGTTTTGGATTTGGAGAATTTGAACTAGAACCTAAATTTTGGATTCTTATTCTTAATTTTAATTTTTTTGATATGTTTATTAAATCCAAATAGGGGATTGTTTCTTATTTACATTTATGTTTTAAAGCTAATGAAGAGTAAAATAAATAAGAACATTAAAGTTAAGGTTTAATGGTTTATAGACATATACAAGGTTTAGTTGATGAGACAAGCAAGGTTAAGTTGATGATCAGAGCAAGTATTTTTATAATCAGTACTTGAGATGAGTTAAAGTTTATAATCAGTAGCGATGAGCAAAAGTTTGTAGTCAGCAAAGATAAGAAATAGTTTATGGTCATTAGAGATTAGTAAAGGTTTATAAATAGAAGGGATAGACCCAAGCCAGAGTAAAAGTTTATGATTTGTAGAGATGAGCCAAAGGTAAGAATTAGTATAATGCAAGTCGAGTGATTTTGGAGATGACTTGATTGATAGATAAATCAAATCAAAGTTCAATATGTCAATTACTAATGTGCAAGAAAGTAAAGTGTGGACTAATACCAATGATCAAGATAGGTCTAAGTAAAAAGGATAACAAGTAATGTAAGTACATTTAATGTGGAAAATAGGTATGAGTTAGATACTTTAGTTTGAATTTATATAAGCACAAGCTTGAATTGGAAGATAAGGATTTAAATGCAATTTCTTATGGTACAATAAATTGTTGGTAGCTCTATCTCAATTGGGTATTTGGTTAATAAGCATGAATTGAGTAGGTATGTTTACAATGTTGACAGCTTCTGAAATAAGTGAAGTATGTACATTCCTATATTTCTTATTGAGCTAAGCATTGTATATATGTCTAAAATATGTCCTGGTATGGTTTAATGAATAGCGATGAATAAAGAGTCAGATGATAATTGTTAAGGGTTGTGAGGTGTTAAAAAAAAAAATCAAAATTTGTAAGTTTATGATCTAAATTTTTAAGTTAAAAGAAGTTAAGATGAACTCAAATGTTAAGATAGTGTGGACATTGACAATGTGAGTATTATTAAATGAATTATGATGTTCTTACAAATGATTCTATGGCAGCAATTAATTTGAAGTGTTGATTGCAGGTTATGGATGTAATTGAAATATCCCCAAAGATTATTTTAGCTAAAATTACAAGAGAATTGGGACTTCCAGATCCAGTGTATGAAGTGGAAGAAAGAGGAGGAAGGTATGTAAGAGTATATGTAAAGATAACTATTAATAGAGGAGAGCAACCTTATGAAACATTCAGATCAATGGGTCCTCTAGATATAGAGCAAGAAAAATTAGAAGCAGCTGTCTATGCTCGAAATGATTTAAAGCATCATTTTAATTTGAAGTTCAAGATATAAATTATGAGGATATGAAAGAATATAAGCATTTATTTCAAAGAACAAGATTAAAGTATAATGCTGTAAGAACAGAACTTCAGTAGTTAAGGTGGGAATATGATGTAATGAGAAACATGAATAGAAGGAGTCAGGATCAATGTTCTGTCTTGAGGCAACAGGTGAGAAGATTGAGAGAAGGACTTCCTCCAGATACAGAATCTTCTTCTAGAGAAAATTGAAGTTAGGAGGAAAGGAGGAGTCAATAAATGTATGGTTAATATTGCTTGAATCAAATATATCTGATAAGTGGCAATATTCTAAGTTGAATTTATTTAAGCACTAATTTATGTTAAAAATTTAAGGTAATATCTATGTATGTGGAAAATAGTATAGCTATGCATGTTGCTATGAAGGATTAGAATCATGACTATTTAATATTTTTTATTTAATATCAGTGATGCAAATATAGAACTGAAGATTCTTTGGAAAATAGTATGATTGGTAGCGAACTTCAAAAAGTTGAATACCTCATGAAGTATGTAACTAAAGATGTAGATATGGATATGTAAGAATTAAGTAATTACTCTTGAATGAAGGTTATGAAATTATGGTAAGAAGGAAACTAAAGTTTTGCATGTAAGCTTTGCAAATATGATAAGTTAAATTAAGGATGCTTTAGAATTCAAAAGAATGAATGTTAAGATAATCGAAGTGATTTGAAATTCAAAGAGTACTCAAAGTTGAAAGTGTAAATTTTGAGGATGAAATTTATTTTAAGATGGATGGAAATATAGCATCCCAAACTAGCAAAATAGTGTATTAAAAGATTTTTGTTCAAATATATGGGATATTGATACCTTGAAAGATATTTAAAGTAATATTGATGAGTGTAATAGTTCTAAATGCAAATGAGGGTTAGCTGTCATTGTGAGTCCAGAAAATTTTCTAAGTCTGATAGCTAGCACCCGTATGGGAAGGTATATAAAATATGGATTTTCTTGAAATAAGAAATCTCGATAATTGATCCTTAGGTGTTGGTGAGCTGCAAAATAATTTTTAATAAATATTGGAGACCATTTAACCTGTTCGTTTTGAAGCAAGAAAGTTTTAAAAATTTTGGGTCTGGAGAATTTGAACTAAAACATAAATTTTGGATTCTTATTCTTAAGAATTTTGATTTTTTTGATATTTTTATTGAATCCAAATAGGAGATTGTTTCTTATTTATATTTATGTTTTAAAGTTAATGTTAACTTAAAAAAAATATAAATAAGCAAAGTTTTGAGTAAAACTGTGAGCAGAGTATGAAAAATAAAATTTTGAAAAGCAGGATTATCCGAGCTGATCCGAATTAAAATCGAGCCAGTTCGAGTCTCAGGCTATAGAAATAAATATTCTATATTTTTGAGAGGGCTAGCTCAATTCCTGAGAGAGCTGGCTTGGCTATCAATCGAGCTGACCTGAGTTGGAATCAAGCCAGCTCGGTCAGCAGGAACAAAAAAGTGGTGCGATCATGAAGCTTTAAAAGTGGTGTTTTAAATGGATTTTTGGAGAAATAACTTAACAACTAGCTTCCTTAGGTTATGCCACATAATTAGAAGAGAGAGATAAATGTGTGTTGGCTTTCTAGTTAGGTGACACCTAGCAAATCTCTCCCTTAAATTATTCTTTCCTAAAGACTTAGCAACCAGTTCTCTTTGCTATGGTTTTAGTTCTCCAGCAAATAACGGAAGGTCAAGGAAGAAAAGAGTTTAGGAAGATGTGATTTCTCAGTCAGAATTCAAGGAGAATTCAGCTTTGTAAAGGGATACTTGGTGAAGAATTGATTTGAAGAAAGAGGAGTTCTTAATGGTAAGGAAGAAAGAAGACTAGTTTGAGGGCAGAAGTGCATAAACCATTTGAGGTAAGGATTTCAACCCTTAAATTGAATTCACATTGAACTTCAAGTTGATCTTTTATAGCCTTAGGGTTTTAGTGAATTAAATTATAAGTGGGAGTTGAATAGAAGAAAAAAATAATTGCTGTCCATATTGTGTTCTAAAATTCTTTTTGATGTGTTTCAGCAAACAAATTGGGTTTATGTTTGGTAGAGTAAAAATAGATTATGGAGAAGGAAAAATAGTAGAAATATTGAAATTTTGTTGAATAGATGTTGAGGTTTAGCTAAACCTAAACTAGGGTAAGTAAAAAAAAATTAAAATAAGAACTAGAAGAGCTAATGAATAAGGATGAAAGCTAAGGTATGCATGATGTATTGTGTTATGAATCATATAGTTAAGTATTGATAGGTATGAAATAGGTTAAATTGCGGAAGGTTCTAAAGGTTATGATGAGATCTAGCTAACCCTAAATGGAGCAAGATAGGGTAGAATTAAATAAAGGTTCGAAGAATAAAAGAATAAGCCTAAGAGAGTAAAGTACGGGTTTTGATGTTCTTAAATCATGTGGAATTATATTAATCAGTATTTATTGGTGTTATAGGAAAAGAAAGGAATTAGAAAAAATTAGTCAATAATCAGCTAGTAACCAGTTGAGGTGAGTGGTTCTTCTATCTAACTTAGGAAATTTTCTTATTATATATTGTTATGTGAATGACTTACTCTTGAAAGCAGCTAATTTGGATCATTCTTCAGCTTATATATCTACTTGTGCAAGTATGAAAATAGGAAAGTGATTTGGTTGAAATGCTACTTGAAATTATGTATATTCAGCATGTGTACATATCTAAATCGAGATGAGATTTCATGCTCATTAGAAATATTCTGATTTTACTTTTAGCTTTTGGAATTTAATTTATCGATGATTGGAAAGTTATTCAACATGTGTTTTAAAAGGATTACCCATAGAAATAATTAACCTATCAGTACATCCTATCATTAGCATAAACATGGCATTAACTAGCATCACAAACTAGAAACTCAGCTTGCCCAGTGAGGCTTATTCACATCATTTGGTATTAGTAGCTACTTGCCCACTACCTTTGAAAAGTGATGCTCTGGAGTGTAGCTAGTAAGAATCAATAGGCAGCATACATAAGCATAATATGATTATTACAAGCCATTATTCTGATTTGTCACATTTTAGCTCATGATATTACAAGTTTCTTTTAATTGTTTCAGTTCAGTGAATTATATAAATGTGTTACAGCTAAAGGCTTTTATTTTTTCTATTGTTAGATAGTCTATTCACTCACTGGGACTTCCCAAGTCTCACCCCTCACTCTCTTTACCTACAGTTTTGGAGTATGTATCAGCATGTGCATTAGCAGTAATCTTTTAAGAAACAGTCGATCATGCAAATCAAGAAAAAAGAGTAGGTTGTTATGTTTAAAATTGTATATGTATATTAATCCAGATAACGGGATGTACTATGAGTTATGTTATATAGTTGAGATGGTTAAATCAGAAATTGGTATATGTATATGTTTTAGCTTGTGTTTAAAAAGGCATGCATTAAAAAGATGGTTAGTGACTGGAATATATGTATAAAGTATGGTTTTGTTAGTGAAACCCTAAGTTTGTTTATGTGAATTGGTGAGTTGATTTGAGATAATGGTTTATAGCAAAGATTTAATTGAAATATCGAGCTTGGCTTTTAAGAAACAATTTTAACTAAAATGCCTATATTGCAGATTGAAGGATTGACAAACTAATTATTTTGAGTAGGTTTAAGTACTAATGTAGCTTTGTTATAGCATAGAAATCCCTTTAACCTTTAGATAAGGATGGGATGTGGCACTGTCACCCATAGCTAGTTAAGGGTGGGGTGTGACATTGCTTCTATCGGCTTCTTCTACCAAAGCATATGCAGGACAACCTAACACCTTTAGGTGACAAAGCTCCATCTTCTTCCCACTCCAGACAGCCTCTGGAGGTCCTCCGTTCAAACTTCTATGGGGAGACCTATTCATAAGAAAACATGCATAAATAAGAGCATCACCCCAAAATGATTTGGGCAGTGATGCCTGCAGCCTCAAGCTTCTGGCCTTCTCTGTCCATGTTCGATTCATCCTCTCCGCGACATCGATCTGCTAAGGGGTTATCTTCACTGTATAATAACATTTTATTCCATTTTCCTCATAGTATCTCCTAAATGCTAGGTTGGTATATTTTCCTCCATTATCAGATCTCAAGCACATCACTAGCTACCGTCTCCTTCTCCACCTCAGCTCTTCATATTTTAAATTGAGTAAAAATATCTGACTTTTTTCTCATCAGATAGACCAATACCTTCCTGGAGAAGTCATCTATAAAGGTGACAAAATATCTCGCTCCACCTCCAGATGCAATAGGTGCCGATCCCCATTCGTCCGAATAAACAAGCTCCAAAATAGCTTCACTGTGCTTGGTACTACTGGCAAATAAAACTCTATGCTATTTATCGTAGATATAGGAATCACATAGGTCATTGCTTTCTTTCTGAGTGATGGAATCAGACCTCTTCTACTCAACTCTGTCAGCCCCCTATCACTCAAGTGACCCATACGATAGTGCCACAGCTTGTAGGCTAATTGCTCCTCCTATGCTGCTATAGACACCTCCATACTATCTGTAACCACTGAGCCTGCCTCCATTCTGTATACGTTGTTGCTCAGTCTTCTCTCTTTCATCACCATCAATGCATCCTTGGAAATCCTCAAACACCTGCTGCCTGGCTGACAACTAAAAGCATACCCCTATCCTTCCAAGTAACCTAGGGATATCAAGTTTTTCTTCAGTTCTGGCATATGCCTCACATTACTGAGTGTCCGTATGACTCCATCATACATACTCACTCTGATTGTTCCAATACCAGCAACTTTACATGCATGATCATTTTCAAGACTTATACTTCCTCCATCAGATCTCTCGTATGATAAGAACCACTCTCGATATGCAGTATAATGATAGAAACATGCCGAACCTAGTATTCAGTGGTTATCCAACTCTGTTACTTCATTTGATACTACCAGTATATCTTCTCCACTATCTTCAAATAATAGAGCACCACTCCCGCTGATCGATCGATCCTTAGAAGTGCCCTTCCCCTTTTCATTCTTCAAAAATAAGCAATTTCTTCTAATATGACTAGGTTGATGATACTTGTAACATTTTCAAGCCTTATGATTTCCACGATACTTTGATCTGCCCTTAGATTTGTCTTGAGTCCTCTCCTCAAGCCTTCCTTGTCTCTCATTCATAGAAAGCACCTCAAAATTAGGATTTTCTCAAACTAGCCTCTCTCGCTGCTCGTTGGACCTAAGAACTCCAACCACTTTCTCGAAGTTTAATGTCTCCTTTCCATACACCAAAGTAGTAATGAGACCATTATATGCTGTAAGCAGCGAACACAATAATAGAAGAGCTCTATCCTCCTAATTAATCTTCACATCAAGGCTCATAACATCCAAGCAAACTTGATTGAACTTTTGAATGTGGAAAACTAGATCTCCTCCTTCGGGCATCCATAAACTATACAACCGCTTCTTCAACCATAGCTTATTTATCATGTTCTTGCCCATATATGTGTTCTCCAGTTTCTGCCAAAGCCCCTTTGGTGTGGTTTTCATGTTAATCTCTGGTAGAACTTCATCAGCGAGGCACATACGAATCATACTGAAGGCTATCTCTTCAAGTTTCTCCCACTCTTCAATAGAAATTTTTTTCGATCTTTCACGAGTCAAGACTTTGTAGATTATATTCTGCATCAGTAGATCCTTCATCCTTTGCTACCAAAGACTGAAGTTAACCTTGCCATCAAACTTTCCAAAGTTCGTCTTGATGGTACTCGATGCCATCCCAACTAGATTCCAATAACCAAATACAAAAGAGAATAAACAGTCTTCAAAGAAATCTATTCAACACCTTACCACAACCCTAGGCGAAGCTTTGTTCTTTCCTCCACCAGATCTAACAGAGCTCTGATACCAAATGTTGGAACAATCGGTACTGCTCTGATACCAATTGTTGGAATAATCCTTGCTACTTGAAGATTGCGGAAACAACAACAAGGATCTAAGGAAAGAGATGGTTGTTCTATTGAAACCCTAAAAAATCCTAGAGAGTGGAGAAGAGGGAGAGAACGAGAGAGGAAGAGAGATATTTCAGGAAAAAAAGGCTTGTATTGATTCCATGCTTCTCTTGTTTACAAAACTCAATACATAGTATATATATACCTGGTCAAATACAATCCAACCTAAAAAACTCTCCTAGCTAACCTAATGTGATACACTCATCGAGTCCATATACACCCACATCTCTCATGCACACACCCATAAGACAAATCCTAGCCCAATCCTTAGGTTAGCCCCCTTAGGACCGTACAAACCAAGGCCTTAAGTCCCTAGGATTAAACCCAATCCCAGGCCAAAATAGAATCCATGGACTATTCTGTTCGCCGCTCGAGTCGGCTCGATCAGCAATTGGACTAGCTCGATGGTGATGTCTCCTAGGAGCACTCTCTGATCTCCTTCTCGAGCCGGCTGTCTCATGGCTTCCACTCAAGCCGACTCGGGCACGTATCGAGCCAGCTCGTCTAGCATATCGCCTGATACACTTTCTAGACCTCTGCTCGAGCCAGCTCGATCAAGAGTCGAGCCGACTCAACTGAAGCATTTTCTAACGATCTTCAATGTCTGGTTCCATTCTCTCCTTGCTCTCTTTTCACCTACTTCCAAGGCTTGAGAGCATGATACCCAAGCTCACATTTTCTGGATGGATTGGATCTTCTCTGGGTTTGCTTCGATGTCATGCCTTGACACCATGAATCCTAAAAACTTTTTTGAGGTCACTCTGAAAGTGCATTAGGTTGGATTTAACTTCATCTTGTATTTTCGAAGAGTATTGAAGGTCTCTTCCAGGTCGGAAATGTGATTTGTTGAAGATCAGCTCTTAATAAGCATGTTGTCTATATAGACCTCCATATTACGATCGATCTGCTCTTTGAAGATTTTGTTCACCAGACGTTAATAAGTTGCACCTACATTTTTGAGTCCAAATGGCATGACCCTATAACAATAAAAATTATGGTCAATAATAAAAGCAGTCTTTTCCTCATCTTCTAGCATTATTCAGATTTGATTGTAGCCCAAGAAAGCATCCATGAAGGTGAGAAACTTATGGCCCGAATTTGCATCCATCAGTTGATTAATTCTAAGCAGGAGGTAACTATCCTTTAGGCAAGCATCATTCAAATTTGTGAAATCTATGCACATCCTCCACTTGTCATTTGCCTTCTTGAAAAGGATCATGTTGGCAATCCAGTCTGGATAAGAGACCTTTCGGATGAACCTAGCTTTAAGAAGCTAGTCGACTTCATCTACAATAGCCTTCTGCCGCTTCAATGTGAAGCTACGCCTTTTTTATTTTACTGGCCAACATTTAAAATCTATGGCCAGACGATGCTCCATCACTTCAGCATCAATCCCAAGCATATCTATAGGAACCCAAGTAAAACATTTGCATTTTTCTATAGAAAGGCGACGAGCTGCTTTCAGACTTCTTCTTGTAAAGTGGAGCCGATCTGAATAGTATGATCTTTATTTTCATCATTCAAAGAGACTGCAATAAGATCTTCCATAGGCTCCCCCCATTCTTCAGTTGAATCATAATGGGCATCCAACCCCATCCACTAGACAAAGATCTGGCTGCTCCCCCCCCTCACAGAGCAATTGTGTAGCAGTGTCATGCCAGAGATTGATCTCCTCTAACTTTTTTGACTCCATGGTTCGTTGAAAACTTCATCTTCAAATAATAAGTTGAGACCACTGCCCAAAGTGCATTCAGACCATATCGGCCAAGGATCATATTGTAGGCGAAAGGGGCCTTTACTACCAGAAAATCAACTTGTGCCTTGGATTGCCGTGGGTATCGCCCTCCACAATCGATAATGTAATTATTTTCTCAATCGATACGGTATCATCGATGAATCCTATCAATGGGGAGTTCATAGACCACAAATGATCATCAAAAATAGATATTTTAAAGAAAGCATCGTAAAATAAAACATCAGTAGAACTTTCATTATCAATCAAAATATGGCGTACATCATATTCAGCAATATTTAAAGTGACTACAACCACATCATTATGCAGAAATTGAACCCCCTATGCATCTTCTTCAGTAAAAGCGATGGGTTCTTCAATTCTCTGCCTCTTCACTGACTCTGCTGATCCACTATTCTCTCCCTGCCGATGTCCCCCAGTGATGATGTTGATGATTTTGAGCGAGGGCCAATCTCCTTGTTGCTCTTCCCTCTAAGCTGGCTCTGGCTATGGCAGTGCCCTTAGCCGATCTTCTCTTCTTTTCGACCGATGTTGTAGAAATTGATCCAGTCAGCCCCATCTGATGAGCTCCTCGATCTCGTCTTGAAGCTGGATACATTCTTTAGTATCATGACTGTGGTCACGATGGTAGAGGCAATACTTGTTGGGGTTGCATTGCTGGGGCAAAATCGCATCTTCTCTGATCTCTGTAGTTGCTCCTTGATTTCTATCAGCACTTGTATTTTCAGAGCATTGAGGGAAGAGTAGTTATAGAACCTTTTGGGGGAAGAGTTTTACCATGCCCTACAGTCAAGGCTTCATGGTCGACGAGCTTGGGGTGGAGTTCGGGCTCGTCTATGCTCGAAAGAAGTTCTAAAGTACGGTCGAGCTTTACTCGATTTTTCTACAGCTACGGGCTTACTAGATTCATCCACCTGCTGCTCTTCTATGGCCTCATCATCCTTCATCTTGCAGGCTTCCTCCGTTCGAGCATAACCATCAGCCAAGCTAGCATGTCTGCGAAGTTTCAAGCGTACTTCTTCTCTAGAGAGAAGAGAAGATTATTCTTCTAGAGGCCATCCTTCAGCACGGCCATTATAACAGATTGGTCCAAGTTGCGGACATCTAGCGCACTAGCATTGAAGTAGCTGACATAAGCTCAGATAGACTCTCCTTCCTTCTGCTTGATGTTGATGAGAGAATCCGAGCCTTACCTTGGATATTGGCTGCTAATGAAATGAGATACAAACTGATAACTCATCTGATCAAAAGAGTAAATCATACCCAATTTAAGGCATGATTATCAGTTCCTTGCTGCTCCCTTCAAAGTAGAGGAAAAGGCTCGATATAGAATGGCGTCCGGTGCACCATGGAGCAGCATCATTATCTAAAAAGCTTTGAGGTGATCGACTAGATCTGAGGTCCCATCATAACTCTCAAACTGAGGAAGTTTGAAGTTCGGCAAGATGGGATCCTACATGATCTGAGGAGAAAGTGGAGGATTGATGCAGATGTCGTCATTGCGAGTAGGGGCAATATGACGGAGCTCCTTGATCCATCGATTCATTTTTTGAAGCTTCTGATCGAGAATGTCTTCTCAATCACCAATCTCAAAGGGCTGCTGGCTGAACGGAGGTAGGAATCTTCCGTGGGTAGAATCGTGGTCATAATATAGGCTCTCTACTCTTTGCTTCCCTTTTTTTGAAGTCACTGGATGACTTGCCTAGGTGGGCCTTCCCTGCATCAAATCCCGATACTTCGACGAGGCTCTTTCTAGCTGGACTAGTGTCGGAGGCTGCTGCATGGCCTACATTACTTCAATAAGGCCCTTAACCTATTGTAACAGCAGGTTGAACTGCTCCATGTCCACCGCAACTGCTGGTGAAGGTTGAGGCACCGATGATGAGGTCGGAGCAAGCTAATCTGGTTGAGACCTAGCAGCAAAGACAATGGATCTCTGGGTTGAAGCTTTTTTGGATGGCATCTTACTGGAATAAGAAGATATTAGAAAAAAATAGAATGAAAGTGAAGAAGAAGATGAACTCGACTGGGTACTCCTTTAAGAACAAAGGCTAGGAGCCCTTCCTCTAGCGTCAATCCTATTGGTGCAGAAAATGGTAGACGTCGAAAGTCGTTAGAGTTGAGGAAGATGAGGTCACCATCGGAACCTGCAAAATAATCCAAGTCAAAGGTGGGGGTGGCTTCGGCAAGATCCTCCAACGATCAAGTCAGTTCTCTAGCCAACAGAAATAGAGTATGTAGGAGTTGAGAGTAGAAAGAAAAGCTTAGAGAAAAAAATGTATCTATGGAGGGTCCCTTATATAGGCAGAGCTCGTAATAGAATGATAGTGACAGTCATAACCATCAGCTAGTGGGCCGTTTGGGCCACGTAGAGTTTGTTATGGAGAGTGGCTATCCTTTGTCATGACTTGTTAGTCAGTTGAAAATCATTGGTTGAAGTTCGGATGAGAGGTTGGAGACGTCTATGCTTAACGGTAGGCAATTCATATTGAAGATGTTGAACTAGAAGTTGGACCGGCCGAACTTGAAGGTTGGCCGAGTATAGGTATAGGCATTCAGATTGATGACTAGTAAGGGGATAATAGGCTCTTTGATGAGAACAACTATCCGATTTTTCTCAAAGAAGTTCGACCAAGACACCAGGAATCCAAGATTGACTGAGCTCGAAGACGGGTGAGTACTGTGATTCAGAGCTTCTTGATGATGTTGTCTCAACTTCTTTCGGAAGTTCAGCCACCTTCAAGATCATCCAAAAGTGGATAATTATCTCTAGTTGAAGGTCGGTGGGTTCATTGATTAGGTCCGCGGTTAGACTTTCTGGAGGGGGGTTCGAACTTATGCTGGTGGCAAGGTCTTTTTGCTAACTCTAGCCCGCACACCCAAAGTCCTTGATGGAGTGCCAAGGTCTGCCATTCATAATGGGATATAAGAGTTCAACTGATGCTAGTCTAAGATCCTTAACGTGAGACTGACGGAATCTATCAACTCTAATGGAGAAATTTGGTCCGAAGAAAATTTAGTTGGTAAGGAGTTCGGCTATCTTCAAAGTCGGTCAAGTTGGACTATGCTGGATTCAATGCTTGGCATCTTGCTATCTATTGGAAGGCAATTACTTTTACTATTCAAGTTCGTCCGAACAAAATCCATGACGCTATGTAGGTGCTGCAGCTAACTGAAAGAGCTGATAATTATAGCTGAGAAGATCGTCCAACACACATGAGTTGAATGTCGACCTTCCCAAAATAAATTGGAGCAGAAACACAGGCCGTAGTCGTCACAATTCCAGATGAAATCATACCAAAATCGGATTCCTTACTAAACTTCGGCGGGAGGCAGGAGGTAATTTATCCCCAATATATTTATTTCCTGATTTCGGCCCCAAGATGTGGTTCATGGATTCATATTTGAGTCCTGCCTGTACTCTCATGCAACATCAAGAGCATGGAACATATGCAGACAGTGCAGATAACATGAAAAGCATAAGCCAGGCGCAGACGGCATGGCTGCAGACATCACAGGCTGCAGTGTTACATACACAGGCGGTGATGCGCGTTTGAGGGACGCTAGTCACGCTATTCAGAGGAATTGAGTCATCATAACATCAACATGCAGAAGAGAAAACGGTGCCCAAGAGTTTGGCAAGTAGTTGGAATGAGAAAAGACCAACTTGGCCGAATGCTACCAACCTTACATGGCACAGGGAAGACGGTTGTAACCAGCGGCGGATTAAAATCAACCAACGTTCAAATTAATACTTATGAAAGCAGGTAGAACTTGTACATTCCTTAAGAAAATTAATATTAATACCCCCCCGGTTCTACTGATAAAAATACCATATAATAACCCTCCTTTGAGTCACTATTTTAATCCCTGGTTTAGTGGTTCTTTCTAGAAAACAAAGAAGAGAAAAAACTAATTTTTTGCCATAAGGGCATATCCATCAGCCATTAAAGGCTCCTCGCCAGCCCCTCCAGAGCTACAAATCCGTCACAAGATTTTCAGTCAAATAAAGTCCTGAAAAAAGATTTTACATCTCCAAAACTGCTCTGCATTACAGATCAGCTGCTTGATGTGGAGGCAGCTCCGGAGAGACTCCAGAATCCGGAAAGTCAAGCCTCCCACCATCAGGTCCAGGAAGCTGACTGGCAAACTCAGTTCTAGGGAAGGATCCACTATTCTGCCCTGGTGACATGGGTGACATATCACCCGACAGAGGTAAGGAAGAATCAAACTCAAGTACAGGTGGAGCTTCAACCACTGGAGGATCAAATCCAGCGGCGGCTGTGGCTGCAGCAGGCACAGGAGAGTGGTCATAATCCTGCCCCCGAGGCCTCTCATACCTATCATAACTCCTGCTTCGACTCCTGCTCCTGCTGCTCTTTGACCAACTCTTGCTTCGGCTTCTACTTCGGCTCCAGCTTCTGCTCCGGCTCCTGCTCCTACTCCGGCTCTCACTCCTACTTCTATCATAACCCCATGTCCTAACTCTCTCAGGACTTCGACTATAACTGCGGTCTCTCTTCCTCTCTCCAAACCCCCTGCGAACATCATACCGGCCTCGTCCGTCAGGATTGATGTATCTGTCATGTGGGCCACGATCATGCCGGCCCCAACCTCCAGGTCCACCTGGTCCAAATCCACGGCCTCTGGGCCCACGCCCACCAAAGAAATCATTTCTACTGCCACGCCCACCAAAGCCACCAGCGCGATCCCTCATGCCCCGACCACCTCCAAAGTCCCCACGACCACCAAAGCCACCAGGACCATCCCTCGTCCCTCGCCCACCTCCAGAGTCCCACCTGCCACTGCCACCTGAATCCCAGCGGCTCATTCCAGCACGAGGCCTGGGGATGAGGGACCCACTGCGTGCAGCCATTGCCCGAATCTCTGGTGGAACATGTTGGTTTGCACCTTCAAGAACTTTTACTAGGTCAGCAGCATATTTCCAATCTTGGTCTGAGAAGAAGGTGTAAGATACTCCAGTAGCCCCAGCCCTTCCAGTTCGCCCAATCCGGTGGACGTAATCCTCAATCCCCGTAGGAAAATCATAATTAATCACCACCCTGCAACAAATCACAATAATAATCAAATAAAACACAGCAGACACAAATCCCTAAGGTACTTCATTAAAAGGTACTCAAGATGTGGGCCATAAGTACATGAGTGCATGCATCACAGGTAGGAAAACGGATGGATATAAATGCTTTATATAGCTTCATAACAATGCTCCAAATATTGGATTGACATAAACATCAAGATCAAAAGCAATTTCTAAAACAAAATCTACATATGTGAACACGTTATTGCACGCCAAATTCAGAAAATTCCATGATGACCACAGACAGAGAGAGAGAGAGAGAGAGAGAGATGCTCAATAACAACGTAACATGTGCATTAAATCAACCAAACTTGTACCACATGCCAACAAGGCCAGTACAGCATTTGCATTGAGTTCTTTGCTTAAACAGTCTTCCAGTTTAACTCAAAAAATCCTTTATCATGATCTCCCTGAACAGTCTTTGTGAGGTAAGTGGAATCATTACATGATAAAACTGAATGGTTGATACAATCACGCCTGAATCAAAAACCATAAGTTATGTACAGAAGTTCAGAAACTGAACAAAAGATGATTATGGACTAGGATCTCTTTCAATGGAAAGTAGAGAAAAAGGAGAAATCATGGATTGACCATAAGCAAGAATGACGGATGAACATGCACACATCCTGTAGTTTTTAAACCCCCTTCTCCTTATGCTATCTTCACTTTCCTGGCAAAATTGAGCTGCCAAGGATGAACTGAACTACTAATGCTGAATGAGGGTGAATAAATAATTACAAAGGTAACAATTAAACTAGAAGAATGTCAGGGGTATACAACATATGAATATGCACAGATTCTGTCATTTTTAAACCCCCTTCTCCTCGTGCTTTCTTTGCTTTCCTGGCAAAATTGAGCTGCCAAGGAAGAACTGAACTACTAATGCTGAATGAGGGCAAATAAAAAATTATAAAGGTAACAATTACACCAGAAGAATGCCGGGGCATACGGTATGCAAAATAAACTCAACCTAATTGTAGAAATAGAGGCATGACCAAAATTCTAACTCACAGACAATACAAATACCCCTCCCCTTTACCTTCAAGAGTAAAATATCTGTACAATATGAGACCAAAAGGAAATTCAAACCTGATATCTTTTATGTCAAGTCCCCGTGCAGCAACATCAGTAGCAACTAGAATTGGTGCCTCCCCAGTGCGAAACTGATACAAGACATGATCCCTTTCACCTTGAGACTTGTCGCCGTGAATGGAAGCAGCGCCATAAGTACGAATACTGCGGGCCAGCTGATCACAAAGCCTCTTTGTTGAGCAGAAGATAATGATTTTGGATCCACGTTCTTGGGATCTAAGAATCTGCTCCAGGCGCCTCTGCTTATCCATAGGCGAAACCACCTCCACGTACTGTATATCAAACCAACATCATCAGGGAAGAAGAGGCATGAGAAAACAGTAGCAGATGTCAGATAATGACATGTCACAGAGTTCTGCAGGGCACTCTTCAAATAAGACAGACTCAAGGTATTGGTGCCCACATCCACAATACATAAGTTTTGGAAATTTAAAAAATAGTTTTACAAAATGCAAATGTAAAAGCTAAGGTTAACTTTTGAAGGATGTGGAGGAGACTGATAATGACAAAAATCAATGCTTCAAACCAAAAAAAAAAAAGTCAATGAACCACATGCGGACATAATTTAAAGCCAAAGTACAGTGCATTTGGTAAGCACATTGTGTTAAATTAGAAATGCATTTAGAAAGCACCAAATGTACTCGCAGCCCCACTGTAATTTAATAATACGATATGTCTTCTACGCATGTCAATGTCAGACCCTTTATCCAACAAGATATTCTAATTAAGTAGCCTGCCAAAATGTAATGAAAAAGGGGAATACAAACATGTGCATTCATATCCACAAGGGGAAAAAATGCACTGAACCAGGTCTTGCTCCATGGGCTCAGGTTCAGGAAGCTTGCTTCAGGCAAATCTTGAATGAGACCATCCAACATAGCTTTTACACAAGGGAAAAGCCACAAATGCCAAAGAATTACACAGTACGAGTAGGTATGCAAAGATATTCTATTCCCCCCCTAGTAATGAGGTTATGACACAATTTCATGTTCACACATGCTCTCACATGCATATGCACATACAAAGTACACATTGGAAATGATAATGCACAGAGGCACACAAACACATAATTATACACAAACTGTAAATATGAGATTATACGATTGTGCATCATCACTCATGAAAATGATAGACAGGATGAAAATATTTTGAAGCTGACAATCCCCATCGACCATCTGCCAAGATTCTTATAAATACTGCTTTTGCAACAGATCAAGTCAATGCACCACCCAAGTCAATGCACCACCCACAGGTCTCATATGATGACAAGGTTTGAAAGCTGATGTACCAACCCATACAGAATGACTATATTTTCAGTAATACTTGAACACTGAATTCATCGAGACCAGATACCACATTTCAGCATGTTAATTCACCAAACACTTTACATAGGCTGATTAGGCTCTTCCACATGCCTACCTTTCAATTTTTCAGGAAATTTACAAAAGCTCCGTTGCAACCCAAACATGCAAAGCTGCCTCAACATTTTGACTGCAATTAGTTAAGAGATAAAAAGGGAAAGGAAGTCCTTTATTTTTCACTAAATAATGAGATGACATACCAGCTTTGTTATTGCTAAAAGATTTCTTATGATGTTACCATGTGCCCTATGATGTATATTACTAATTAAAAGACATAGTAATCTGCACTCTGTACACTTGCATCAGGGGAAAACAATTCTTCAATGCTGCCCAGTTTCATCTCTTTATTTCCTCTTCTCTCAAGAGTCTCTTTGTTCTTCATTTGATAACCAAATCCTAATATCTTCAGAGTAACCGCTGACCAACACCTGCAGTTATGGCCCATGAGACCTCCAGCAGTAACAACTGATTGGAGTCCATGGCATACCATGCTGTGGTGCTGCTGGTAGAAGACCCAGAGTTGTAGAACAAATGACAAACAGAAGTCAACGTGGCCTTATCTAAACATTTGTCTTGAGAATTGCATAACAAATTGCCTTGGACAACCAAGTGTCTTACAGTAACTCTTCAAACCATGGCTTCTAGATCTAACAGTAGAATACAACAGATTATTTCGTAGTCTCTACACACTAGTACTAGTCTGTGAGACACCTGCACTAGTTCCACTAATGCAATTGGCAGAATACTGCTCAAACTGCCATCATATGTCTGCTTCCAGGTTAACTTACCCAAAAGCACTAGCTCAAATGTCATACAGTCTAGAAAGATTGTTTTTTTAAGCCATTTTTCTGTTATACTAGCTTTGTTATGGCATATCTCAAAGACATGCTGCACAGTATAATATTTCAATCTCATCATTTTTCCAGTGTTATGTTGCTAACTTCCTTAAATTTGAGGTCCGCATCTCCAACACCTTCTGCAGTTGTGTAGTGACAGATCTTTGATCTTGGAAGGTTGGAAATTAGGATGACTTCCAGGAAAGCCTGAGTTGCTCAAATTCTAGAAGTCCGATAAGTTTGTTTCAAAGGTTAGACATCATTATATATTCATTTGCTTCAAGAAACAAAACAGGCAGAGCCCAGTAAGCAAATGGTTTCTGTGTAATTGTCAGGGAATTGGGACATCCACAACGGAAAATGGCAGACCATCTCCTTTTTTGTTCTTCCAATTCACTCTCTTTTTATAAATGATGCACCCAGCCATAAAGGCATATAAAGCTTGTCAATTAGCTAGCAAACCCTACCTTAAAATTCATTAAGGTAGCATGACTCGGCATCAAACAAACAAGGAACTATAGGGTAGAATAGCATGATTATAGCACCCACTTAATTATCACTAACGTACAATCAGATATGTATGCATTTTTTTTTTTTAATTCATTGGTACCTAACAGGAAAAAAAAATATCTGCATGAATTGAACATCCTCATGACCAAAAAAGTGCAAATCATAAATTATCACTCTCACCTGTGTGATAGATTTGTTTGCAGCAAGTTCATCTACACCGCCAATAATCACCTGAACAGGATTCTTCAATAGATCCCCAGCTATTTTTCTCACCTCCTTAGGCCAAGTTGCTGTGTACATGAGAGTCTGCTTGTGTGGAGGAATCTCATTCACAATCTTTCGAATCTGAGGTTCAAAACCCATGTCAAGCATACGGTCTGCTTCATCGAGCACAAGAAAAGAAACTTGGCGGAAGTTGATCCTCCTCATCTCGAGGATGTCATTAAGCCGACCAGGTGTTGCCACTATAATATCTGCTCCTCGTTCAATTTCTCTTAGCTGAGGACCCTTTGGAGCCCCTCCATATAAACACTGAAAATAATAAAAATAGCTCCTTCAAAAAGACAGTAAATATAATAAAAATAGACATGATGATGAAAATATGGATACCTTGTCTAATCCAAAATAAGAAAAATTATATGAAAAAGTAACATAAAGCTAACAATCAGATTCAGGATTCAAGGTTTCACAACAAAACAACCATTCAAAATGCAAGACAAATTCCACAACATCTGATGCTTCAATTTTCACTACAGTGAATCTTCCCATAATTGAAGAAGCTAAACCTCCAGGACAAACTGTATTCTCCTGTTCATGTGAGGTAACCAGATATTCCACTTGCAATTGTGAACTAAGCAGATATATAGCACGCAATGTTACATGGTTAAAACAGGTGTAGCTAGGAACTACAAATAATTTCATCCTGGTGAACAAGACAAACTTGATTCCCTAGTTTTCTTTTTCTGCAGATTCCTGTTGCATTAAATAAAAGCCAACAGGTTGGGTTACAGAGATTACAGTCATTCATAATAAATGATAGCTTCTAGTGAAGATACCTAGCTGCAGACCTCCTTAAAAAGAATTTCAAATAAAATAGGATAACCAAAAATAAGACAGTAGCCAGAACTTACAGTGCAAGAAACCCTAGAAGAACGACCAAACTTGATTGCCTCTTCTTGTATCTGTGAAGCAAGCTCCCGAGTTGGAGCCAAAACCAACACTGTTGGACCGAACTGAGAGTTATTTCGACATCTTCTCAAATGAATAAATGCAGGAACTAAATAGCCTAGGGTCTTCCCTGAACCGGTTTTGGCAATTGCTACTATGTCTCTTTTTTGTAGTGCAACTGGCCATGTCTGCGCCTGTATCGGTGTGGGAGATAAAAATCCAGCCAAATGCATCTGAAAACAGTAAAGAAAAACATTAAACAACAAATTTAACGCAAACAAAAAGCATATCTAGATTTACTGAAAATGAAGCGGTAATCAAGCTTTTTTGCTCAAAATTATAGCTAAAAGAAAAAACTCAAATAAATTTGGTTGCTTACTGAAGCAACTCAAGGCATCTAGAAGGGGCTATTCAGCGTCACAGATTCAGTGGCAGAGTCAAAAAGCAGAACCCTCAGCCGCATTATGCAGTCTGGAAGAAGGTCAACCCACCAAAACTTGTCTGCAGAAAAAACCCCAACTAGACGACCGCAGCCCTAGACAAAAGGGCAGCAGCTATGTAATAAGGGTATCCAGCAGCATCGCATAAGACACATATGCTCCTTTAAAGAGCAAATGTCACAGCTGTCATGACAGAGAGTACTGCTGATATAAACAGAGTGGGGAGGCCATTTGACTAGACTTACAATAAATTCTTCGACAAGAAAGTAAAATGGCAACATTGATCAGAACGGACCATGCAATCTGAAAGGCACAATCGGCTTAAGGAGCTTAAGGATAAAATCACCTCTCTAAGTATCTCCAGAGGGAAGCCAGTGGACTCAAAGGTCATGAATGGTGCAGGAACATTGTCGCCCTGGTAAGTTGTTTCAAGGAGTCAGCATCATAGCACATAATGAGACAAATCTCAAATCTAAAAAATGCCAAAGAGCCCAAGCAATGTTGTCACACAACAGGGCTACACAACCATCACATAAGATTTGAAAGGAAAGGTGTGATTTATTAAAATTCCTTCATTAATATATACATGAACAATGTCATAGAATTTTTTTAGTTTTACCATCATTCCAAATCATAATATGAATAAATTCCTTATGTTGATTAATTAATAATTAAAAAATAAAGAAAAAAAAAAATCATACAGTTATGTTCCCAACAATCCAGGGTCTAGGAGGGGTGAACTACGGACAGGCCTAACCCTTGTACTTTTTACACAAAAGTTGTTACCCCAGGACATGACCCCATGCCACTTGTCGACCTAAGCTGTTAGCAATGCCCCCATTCATTAATTGTTAAGCTATTGGCAGAAAATATTCTCAAGAAGCCACACACAGTGTCTAAATTGTATACAATATAAACTAATACCCCCAGTTCATGCAGCCTACTTAAGTACTAGATACTTCAAAGGCATCAGCAATCTTAGATAACTTCCACAGAGTTCATACTAACAAGTAAAATTAATATCATAACTACAATCAATGTGTCTCATGACATATCTCTTACCATTGCGGTAACCTCATGGTGCTGGCGATATGCATCAGCTGCAGAGATATTTGGAAAATCTGATGAGCCAAACATTCCTACAGGTGGTCTCAAGGGAGCTGGATTAGGAAAGGCAGCATGACTGTACAGGTTTGGCATAGGATGCTGTGGCAACATGTTCAGTCCACCTGAATGACCTGGTGGGATAAACTGATGACTCATTCTCATATCCTGATGCAACATGACAACTATGACCAGTTAGCACATATAATATAATAGATAAGATATCTAACATGGGTAAAAAAAGAGCTAAAAGCAGCATCAGACATCGGCTGGCACTCTGATAGTTGGACATAAATCAATGACAAGAACCATAACCAAATAACCTATCCCAAAAATACTTGGGATCATGTTCCAGCATTTCTGCCAACTGTACTATGGAGACTCAGATCCTATTTTGACAACTTCTTATCAGGTCAACTGCATTCCCTTTGTTTTCTAAAACCTCTTAACTCATAATTTAGTTAATTTAGTTTGCATGGATGTGATTAACTACCATCACACATGACCAACAAACATATAGAACATCACTATTAATTTATCTCCTACACATGTTCTTACTCAGCTTTCAGAAAGCATTAACTTCCTAATCCTTTACCATTATTAAAATTTAAAAGTACATCTGCGCATAAATTTCTAACAGCTTTCTTGTTGTTGATAACAGGGCTAAGTAAGCAACAAAATTTGCCCACAGGCTTCAAACAGATGGGCTGCATCTGAGAGATAGGTGGTGTGATCAAGGTGGTGGACAAAAGGGGATTCAGGTTTTCATATAAGCCCCACACTGTCCTCTCAGATCTTTTCGGAGATGAGAAAACAGAGCCTTTTGAAAGAGATCAGAAGTTTCCATAAAGATAATATATCCGCGATGATTCTTCAATGTAGCCTTTACAAGTAATAGCTTTATCACAAAATTATAAGAAAGAAAGGCACATAGCAAATTCATGTCAGCTTGTCTCATTGCCAAAAGCATCTAGGTGAGCTTAAGGCCTGATAAAAATCAGAATCTAGGGTTTTGATGTAAAATATCGGAATTGAAAAAAAAAAAAAAAAACTGTGGAGTGGTGGTGCCTAATTTTAACTTATTTTCATTAAAAATAAAGAAGCTTAGAATGCATTCCTAAATTGTATTTCAGTTGCATGATTTTCTGTGTTTGTCAGTGTTTCCTAAACGAGTTGTAGCAACAACACAAGACAATATTCAGTTGAATCTCACCTATCCCTACCCAAGACCCACATTTTTTAACTCAACTTTCATTAATAATATCAAGAGCAGTCGAGAGGTTAACTTTAGGGTGTTTTTAAACAAGGAGAAGGTTGAATCAAGTAAGCAACAACCAGTTCATGAGAGACTGATTTAATATGCATCAGAGTCAACACAATGTAAAAAATCGACTTTTCAAGTACCTCTAGCATGCCATTGTTATTTAACTTAAACAACAGTACTAGTCATGTGGATATTTCCCTTGACCTTGGAGCTTGTTATCTAGGTTACAGGACAAATAGGCCTAGCCATCGGATTAGAGGATTTCAGGGTCATAATCAAGATTTAAGACCCTCTGGTCCAACAATTTCAGCAAAGAATTGCAAATCCAGAGGAAAGTCTGAAGTGGTATGAGTAGCTTTCTATAAGTTCTTGACAAACCTCATGAATTTTTCCAGGTTTGGGCACCGAAGTTGCTTATACAAAAAAGAAAGAATCTTTAGCATGTTTGTGAATGGAGAGAAAGTGCAAATTAAATTAGTATTCATTTAGTCAGGCAGGAGAAATTTTGTAGTGTTAGCCTGAGAGGTGCTCTAGACAATGTGGAATGTTAAAGTGGCAAAGCAAAAAAACCTATAAAGAACATACATGTATTCTGCCTTTGAGGTACATAATTCTGCTAGAAGAGGCATTACAGAGTTCACAGGACTTGGAATGAGAGTAGGATTGGCTAAGCATGATAGAATGGACTATGGAGGGATTTCATCATTGTGTTCTAATTCCCCGTGAAGTGGGGAAATACTTATGGAGTACTATATGATCAACACATACCTCGGAGACTTGAGAAAAATTCTATAGAACAATGATCAAGCCTGCAATGTTGAATGGCTTGCAATGTTGGGCAATAAAAGGAGTTATGAAAATAAGTTGTACGTAGCACAACTGAGAATATTAAGGACATAAAAAAAATACATTTGTAGCTTTAAAAGCAAAATTTGCTTCCTAGAAAAATAAGAGATTGGCTACAATATCTGGAAAGTATTTCCACAAGAAGAGAAGTTAAAAATGTGCTTTCAGAAGAAGTTCTCTTTTTGCAAGAAGAACTTTTTAAAATGTAGAATCAATACCAAACATGCTCTATGATGGATGCATGATAAAATCAGAAAAGACAGATTTAAACGAATATATCAAAGGAGCTGTAGGAGTTCCACAAAATAAGGATAAAGTGATGAAAAATTGATTGTCATAGTATGGACATTAGGATAAAGCTCTAAGGGGGTTCCAGTAAGGAGAGGTACTTTAATTTGTGTTGAAGGTTATAGAAAAAAGAGACACTAAAGGTAACATGGATGGAGGTGGTGAATAAGAACATGGAGAAGCTTGAAGAAACATTCAAGGTGGCATTGAATTTGAAGATTTATGATGATCCATAAAGCTGATCTAGGTAGTTGGGAAAAGGCTGGATGTTTAAGGTAATGGTTATGGTTTGAGAGAATTTAGTTTTTAGTATAACGGATTTTGAAATTGCTTGAAGTGAATCAGCTTATGTTCAAGTCTTTAGCTTCACTATGGCTAAGTTGGTTGTCCTTTAAGTTGGTATAAATTGTTTTAGGGCTGTTTTAGGGTCATTAAGGAGCCTGTAAACATGGATCCATGAAGAAAGGCAAACTTAGAAACTTTTGCAAAATCAACCATTATTTTGGATAAGAATAGTTTCCTTTTGGATTTCACATACTCACTCTCTCTCCTCTCAGTTCTTGTACTCCTCCATGTCACCCTCTTCTTCCCTCAATAGCTCTACCCTTTCTCTCTAAATAATGCTTTACAATTATCTTCTGATGCCCCCAATAGAAAACAGCAAGATAATTTCAGATCTTAGCAAATTCTAAATAAATTATAGCAAATGAACTTTACAAGTAGCTTTTATCATATCTAGAGTTGCATAAATTCCTAAGATGTGGAAAGCAAGAAGATAGATACCATTACAACCCATAACATAATCAATCCCATACCCCATTCTATTTTGTGAGAAATACTAAGGAAGCATAAATAAAGGACTTTTTGGCAGAAAGTGAAAATTATATGAACTGCACGAAGATCATGGAGAGTTGACAGTTGGATCTTTTTAATTTTATTTAAAGGGGTATATATAATAATGCTATCTACTAAAGAGATTTTAAGGTGTCTGTGTTGAGTCACTTTTCCCCCTTCAACCGAAAGCTAACTTCCTTACCATTATGGGAGGAGTGTAGCTTTAGTCCCACATTAGTTGTAAGTCAAGGGAAAGTATGACTTATATGGAATGAAATCTTCTCTCCCCCATAAGGCGCCTTTTAAAAGGCAAAACCGTAAGGCCCAAAGCAACCCATACAGCCTCCGGACTGCAGGCCAAGCGGGCAATACCTCACGTATGCGGGAGCGTAGACCAGCCCATCCATCCGAGCTAGAAGTACCCTTAACCGCAACATTTACTATTAAGGCAACCTAAAAAATAGCTAGTTATCCTTGTCATAAATTAATATTTGATTAAATAATTCTGATGTTTATTGACAACCTCATCTCTAGAACTAATTTTTGAGATGTTTCGTTTGGACATGAAACAGAACTTTAATCAAAGAGATTGAATTGCCATACTCAGCCATCAAATAAAGAACTTACATTAAAGTGCACTAGTAAGATGCTAAAGCCGAACATTAGCACCAAAGCACTAAAGCATATAGTCTGTTAATGAAAAACAAGATCAT
Organism: Cocos nucifera; assembly: GCA_006176705.1. Classification (NCBI taxonomy): domain Eukaryota; kingdom Viridiplantae; phylum Streptophyta; class Magnoliopsida; order Arecales; family Arecaceae; genus Cocos; species Cocos nucifera. The sequence continues at coordinate 71,076 of QRFJ01001663.1, read as the reverse complement.
TTTGGGCATGTTTTAAACCTTAACTCTGGTGAAAAACAAGCTATTACAAGATGACATGTTGTTAGCAGCAGAAGAGTTTTCAGATTAAAAAAAAAATCAAACACAAGCTTTAGAAATACCAATGGCCCCACTAAGAAGAAAATCAAATTTCAAAAAACTAGGGCATAGAGATCATGTACAGAATGAATAATCCACACAAATTTGTTGGATGTTAACAAAATTGTAGAATGCATCTAGACAACTAAACCCAAGAAGGCAAACAAAAACATAATTATACATCTTGCTGATGTTAAATTGCTAAACTTTACCAAATTTCATAACAAAGAACCAAAGCTGGCTCTAAATGGATGGCTCCAAAACTAAACATAGCAAGATGATGAATGCAGGGAATTGCGTAACTCCTAATGTGAAACATAAGGAGGCGGACGCGTGCCATGGGAGCTTGGATCCAACTAATTCTCAGCTACCACACACAAGATGATGGTACAATTCACGGTGTCCATCAAAATCTGTCCAGTTTCCCATCACAGCCATCTGCCTCCTAATGCAATCACATAAGGAACTAAACAGAATTCTGATTTCAAACAGCAATTTTGTATCTGGTTAAACAGTGACTGCACAAAAAGGGATGCAATGGAAAATAAAGAAGAATGACAATGAGATAGTAATTGCAAATGGAATTTGTAATAGCAACAGCAGGGACAAATCTCTAGAGCCCAGGAAAGGAGTTGCAGCATTCTAGAAAAGTAGGTCACAGGCCTCTTTGGTTGTCTTTGAGGTTTCTTGAAAACAGAAAATCATAAAACCTGATTCTGTAAAACAGACTTTGTGAAAAATAGGGGCAGACTCGGTTTTTTTGTAAAACTTGTTTGTCAAGTTGTTATGACCTGCTACTTCTACAAAACCAGTTTTATTGAAAGTAACCAAATTACTGTTTCCTTAAAACTAGACCATTTTACATTTTCCATAAACTCATTCTAGTAAAATTGCAGGAGTATAAAACATGTGTCTTAAGTTTATGAGACTACAGAACAAATAAGGGAAAAGATGTGGCCCTCCTCCAGTAAGAAGCACATAGCAGATATTTTCCAAGAAAATAAATTAGATCTTGTGTGCCTGATTAAGCGATCTGTTTGCAAAGCAAATCATTAAATATTAAACATCATAAATGAAACCAATCAGTTTATTGTACATCCAGAATTCAAGGATGATTTGTTTGTGCACCTTAAAGCAATTTTATATGTCATAATTTTCACTTGATAAAACGTAGAACCATAAAAGATAACAAAGATCTAAAGAAAGAGAGATCACCGGTTGACTCCATGCAAGAGATTGCTGTGGAAGCATCATTGGCTCTTCCATTCTTCGGGAAGAATAAAATTCCATTCTCCCTCTTTCATGTTGATCATCATCATAACCCATGTTCAATCCCACAGGAGGACGGACCATCGTGTGCCCCAGCTGATTCGGAATTGTGGGGCCACCTGTTTGCTGTTGCCGATAGCTTGTGTCCATTGTGTCCATTCCTACAGGCTTCAACTGAAATGAAGAATTCTGCTGTGCACTAACAGGAGATGCCCCACCAAACTGTTGCTGTGGTTGAATTGAACGGCTCCCCACCGGTGATATATTAACCTGAGGAAGTGAAGTTGGAAGGTGATGATTCGTGGATATCAGACTGCTTTGTTGCACCTGAGGTAAAGAAAGACCAGCCTGTTTTCCTTCTTGGCAAGGGGCTTCCTCAACCCTCGGGAGCCCAATTTGCTGCCCTTGTTTATGCTGCTCGAGCTGGTTTCCAATATGCGAACCCTGTGATTGTTGCCCCTGTTGCTGTGCAATTTGAGGTCCCTGTGGGTGCTGGAGCAACTGAGCCATAATTTGAAGGCCCTGGGAGTGTGAGACTTGCGACCCCTGTGGTTGCTGCTGTAGCATCATCTGTGACTCCTGTGTTTGTTGTTGGTGAGGAATTTGTATTTGTGGTCCCTGTGGTTGCTGCCCCTGCTGGTATGGCACCTGAGGCCCTTGTGATTGTTGCCCCTGTTGATAAGAAGAAAATTGCAGCCCCTGTTGTTGCTGGCCCTGAGGGCGTGGCATAAGCTGCCCTTGAAGGTAAGAAATTTGCTGGTATGGCATCTGCTGCAGCTGCATGTGTGAGAAGTGCCGAGGGGTCTGCTGCTGTGCGAACTGCTGACTTGACATTTGCTGTGGCTGCTGGTATGACATCTGCTGGGTTTGCTGATGAGCCGTCTGCTGCAATGGCAATTGCTGGCTGAGCTGCTGCTGTTGTTGAGTTAGCTGGCCTTCTTGCTGAAAAACCTGTTGACTTGGCTGTTGTTGCTGCACTTGCTGTCCTGCCTGCTGAACCATTTGCTGGTGAGGCTGCTGCTGTGCCGTGCCATTAGGAGGTACAGTGCGAGCGCTGCTGGGTATTGGGGCTAAGTTTGGCAAGGAGGCCGAGGGAGGAGGACCAGGCGGCAGTGGAGGGGCTGAGGTAGCTGGCCTCTCGTACTGGGTGACATTTGTTTCAGGGTTCCAGTAGTACAGGAGACCAGTGCTTCCATCGATCAGCCCTTTCCAGGGCTTTGGGAGTGCCGGGTCCTCTGGCGCAAATCGTGGGCCAAGTGAAGCTGAAGCTGCCTCCATTGTTGCCATGCCTGAAGCTTTAAATACTCACAACTAATAACTCTTGAACCCAATCCCCCTATACCTGACCAAAATTGGTTCAGCTGAAAACCAGGTCATACAAAAACCATAAACAAATTACATGTAGATAATACAGAACAGCACCTAAAATTGAACAACTCTGAATGTTTGAAAATAAGAATTATGATTAAATTATTCTTCTACGGAAATTATTAAGTACAAATCATTAGTACCACATATTATCATACCCATACATCCCTAAAACCTAGAAAATGCAAGAATATATCTAATCAACGTAATTTAGAGAACTAAAAGAAACCTAGAAACATGTGAATCGTCTAAGCTGAGGCTTACACACCAAACAATTCAGGCATATCATTTAAACCCAACTATCAATCTTCCCCGTTCATTCAAGAAAAATCAAAGTTTGGCTCATCTTTTTTCTATACCACTGTTTGAGAGTCCACGCTCTCGAAAAAAAGAAATCCCTAATCCACTGAAATGCGTTAAAAAAAAAAAAAAAAAAAGGTTTCAAAAATTTTTAAAAAAAAAATTGAAAGCCTCGCATCTGACATCCATGGAACGACTACTTTGCAAGCCCTAAGAGTTCATCGCAGGCATCACAAAGTCATCAATCCGCACCCCTAAACCCTAGAAAACATCGAACAAATCTTAGCAAACAACAGAAATAATACTACAAAGAGATGAAACACATCGACTAAGCAACTTTCAATGTGCAAACCCTAACACAGGCATCAAACCAATTCCCCCGTCCTCCGTCAAACCGACGAAACAGCTTTTCAAGCTCCACAAAAACGAAAAAAGCTTTAACATTGGAGTCTCAAATCCCGAAGCTGGCGTTAGGCATCGAATTGCTCGTCTAGAACCCTATAAACAACCAAAAGAATGCTCGAAAAAGCTCGCAGGAGGGAGGACGAGAAGGAGGTAGCGGTGGAGAGCTCACCTTGGCGAAAGAGAGGGATTAGGGACGAGATGGGGGAGAAGAAGCGAATTCGCCCGCCCTCCCCTCTCTTCGTTCTTTCGACGCGGAGTCGCCGGAGTAATTAAAGAAAGGGAGCAAAAATCCCAGAAATCAAAACCCTAGCCTTTTGCTGTTCTCTCTTTCGTTCTCTCTCCTCCTTTCTTTGGGCCTGGCGGTACGTGGCACGAGACTACCGCACGTGAGGTAGACTCCCTTCTTACGACTTTGGACAAAGCTATGCTCGATATATAAGCTCAGAATTTATCAAGCGCTGTCTAAGGCCTACTTGGCTAAATTTTTAGAATATTAAAAAAAATACTTTATGATTCTTCAAAAATATTTTTAAATAATATAATAATTTTTAATAAAAAATTTAAAAAAATATTTTAATTTTATCAGAAAACTTGTTTATTTAAGAAAATCTTTATTTTGAAGCTTTTTTTCAAAAATACTTTTCGGTTAACATCAAAAAGTTATTTTAATTTAAATAATTTTTTTAATAATTAAAATACCCACCACTAAATCTGATAATTATATCTTATATTACATCATATTATATTATTATACTATAAATATAATATAATAATAAATTAATATTATGATATATTATAAATATATAACATAATCTATTATATTATTATTATATTATAAAAATATAATTTGATATAATAATTTTTAATAATAATATGATGATATAATATAATATGTTATATTATAACTTATTATTAGATTAAATTATAATCCATTATATTATATTATAATATATATGATATCATAATTATAATAATATTATATCATATTACAATATTGTTAGGGATAAATCTCGCTCCTACCGAAGTTCAGTCTGATGCTTAGCCTAATGTAACTGGTAATCATAGAAGAGCTTCGATCGAAAATTCTCCAGCAGCCGAACTTCTTTCGGACTTCTGCTTCAATAAGATTCTTACAGGAGCCGAACTTCTTCCAGACCTCTCCTTCAGTCGAATTTTTATAGAAGCCGAACTTCTTTCGAACCTCTCCTTCAATCGGATTTGTACAGAGGCCGAACTCCTTTCGGACTTCTCCTTCAGTCGGATTCTTCCAGAAGCCAAACTCCTTCCGGACCTCTCCTTCAGTCGGATTTCTATAGGAGCCGAACTCCTTCCGAATCTCTCCTTCAGTTGGATTTCTACATGAGCCAAACTTCTTTCGAATTTTTTCTTCAGTCGAATTCCTACATGAGCCAAATCCCTTTTAGACCTCTTCTTTAATCGAATTCCTACAGGAGCCGAACTCTTTCCGGACTTCTCCTTCAATTGAATTCCTCCAAGAGCCGAACTCCTTTCGGACTCTTTTTCAGTCAGATTTCTATAGGAGTCGAACTCCTTCCAACTTCTCCTTCAATCGAATTCCTTAGGAGCCGAACTTCTTCTGGACCTCTCCTTCAGTCGGGTTCTATATGAGCTGAACTCTTTCCGGACTTCACCTTCAGTCAGATTCCCAAGAGCCAAACTTCTTTCGAATTTTTTCTTAATCGAATTCCTCCAGGAGCCAAACTCCTTTCGGACCTCTTCTTCAATTGAATTCCTATAGGAGCCGAACCCCTTTCGAACTTCTCTTTCAGTCGGATTCCTACAGGAGCCGAACTCCTTCTGAACCTCTTCTTCAGTCGGATTCCTATAGGAGTCGAACTTCTTTCGGACTTCTTCTTTAGTCGGATTTCTTCAGAAGCCGAACTTCTTTCAGACCTCTCCTTCAATCAGATTCTTACAGGAGCCGAACTCCTTCCGGACTTCTCCTTTAGTCAAACTTCATCTGAATTCCTCTACTAGATTACTTTCAGATTTTAAGTAGTATTTCTTTCAGATTGTTCCCTCTAACCGTATTTCTTTTAGGAGTCCAAACTCCTCTGGAATTGATATATGTCAAAGTTCTTCACCAACCAATGCCTACTTCCTCCGGACTTCGACTATTAAATCTCAATGGACAGGCGATTCCACTACCGAACGGTTACGACTGTCATTTATTAGTCTACTACAGGTGACCTCACTACCAGATGGTTACGACTGTCATTATCAATCTATTACGAGTGACACCTCTCTTCGTAATAAATTTTACGTGGCCCCGAGCAGCCCACTACCGGATGGTTATGATAAGCTCCGTCTATAAAAAGGGATCCTCTAGATACGTTTTCTCTAAGCTCTCTTCTTCTTTCCGAAACTCTGCTGAACTTTTTCCTGAGCACTCCATTTCTGTTGGCCAAAAGAGCTGACTTAATTATTGGAGGATCCTGCCAGAGCCACGACCACCGACTTCAGATGGAACTTTGTTTTGTAGGTCACCGACGGTGACCTCTTCTTCCTCCTTTTCTTCCTCAACTCTAGCTCGATCTAACGTCAACCAGATTCTGCACTAACAGGATTAGCGCTAGAAGGAGGGCCCTCTGTTCCTGAAGTTCCCTTGTTCTTAAAGGAGTACTCAGCAATGATCTCTTTTTATCCTCTCTAGAGTTCTTTCCAAAAAAAATATCTCCTAGAAAAGCTTTAATCCGGCGATCAATGGCCTCTACAGCCAGATCCCGTCTAGATCTATCTGTTCCCACTCTAGCTCTGGCAACTCAAGCTCCTCCTGCAGTCATGATGGATGCGGAGCAATTCAACCTACTGATCCAGCAAGTTTGTAGTCTTACGGAGGCAATGCAGGCCATACATCGGTAGGCTCCAGTGCCAATTCGACTGGAGTAAGCTTTTTTGGAGCTCCATGATCCAGTTGGGGGATGGTCGACTCGGGCTAGCCAGCTGGTGACCTCCAAAAAGGGAAAATGGAGGGTAGAGAGCCATTGCTCGGACCATGATTCGACCCCAAGGAAAGCTTTGCTCCCATCCCACCAGAAAACTCTAGAGATCAACGATCGTGAAGATCTCTTGAATCAAAGGCTCTAGGAAATAAACCAACGAATCGAAGAGCTCCGTCATACTCCCTCCTCACATGGTAATAATATTTACACTAACCCTCCTTTTTCTTAGAGGATTATGCAAGAATCCATTCCACCGAACTTCAAGCTTTTCCAATTTGAAAGCTACGATGGAACCTCTGATCCGATCGATCATCTAGAGACCTTTTGGACCATGATGCTACTCCATGGCGCACCAGACGCCATCTTATACCGAGCTTTTCCATCTACCTTAAAGGGAGCAGTAAGAAACTAGTACTCGATGCTGAAGTTGGGAATGATCTTTTCTTTTGACCAGATGAGCCATTAGTTTGCGACTCACTTCATCAGCAGTCGACATCCGTGCTAAGGTTCGAATTTTCTGATGCATATCAAGCAGAAGGAGGAAAATCTATCTGGGCTTATGTCATCCGATTTAATACCGCTGCATTGAAAGTCTGGAATCTGGATCAGTCTATTGCAATGGCCGCACTCAAAGGTGGCCTTCAGAAGAATGATTTGTTATTCTCTCTAGAGAAGAAGTACCCCAAGAACTTTGCCGATCTGCTAGCTCGAGCTGAAGGATATGCCCGAATGGAAGAAATCTTCAAATTGAAGGATAAGAAAGCCGTAGGAGAGTGGCAGGTGGGCAAATCTAATAAATCCACAGCTGGTGGAGGGCCGAATGAAGTTCGACCGTGCTCACGGACTCTTCCTGAGCACAAACGAGCCCAAACTCCTCCTCGAGCTCGTCGTCAAAGAAGCCCTGATAGAAGGGCACGAAGAAGTTCTTCCCCCAGAAGGTTTCACAACTACGTCCCCCTCAATGTTCCAAAAATGCAAGTATTGATGGAGATCAAGAAGCAACGGTTAAGGCCAGAAAGGATACGCACTCATTCTAGCAAGCACAATCCTAACAAATACTATCTCTACCATCATGACCACGGCCACGATACTGAAGAATGCATTCAGCTCCAAGACGAGATCGAGGAGCTCATCGGAAGAGGTTGGCTAGGTCGATTCCTCAGACATCGACCTAAAGAAAAAGAAGATCAGCCGAGGGCATTATCATAGCCTGAACCACCAAGGAGGGAGGAACGATAAGGAGATTGATGAAAAGATGAAGGGCTGAAGAATCCATAACCTTCACTGAGGTAGATGCATGGAGAGTACAATTTTCACACAATGATATGATTGTAATCTCTTTAAATATAGTAGACTATGATGTACATCGCATCCTAGTTGATAATAGAAGTTCGACTGACATCTTGTTTTATGATGCTTTCTCCAAAATGTCAAAATCTATTAGTCAACTTGGATAAATAAACTCCCCCTAGTAGGCTTCGCTGGTGCTGCAGTACCAGTTGAAGGTGTGATGACTCTAGCTGTGGTTGCCGGGCAATATCCAAAATAATCCAGAGCGTAGGTGGATTTTCTGATAGTAAAAGCTCTCTTCGCTTACAACGTAATTCTTGGTCGACCTAGTTTAAATGCACTTCGGACGGTGGTGTCCACTTATTATTTGAAGATAAAGTTTCTGACAAGTTACGAAATCGAAGAGGTTAGGGGAGATAAAGCTCTGGCAAGACACTGCTACTCAATTGCCCTGTGCAAGAAAGCACAATCCGACCCTTGTCCTATTGACGGACTAGATGTTCGCGATGACTTTGCCGAAGAACGGGATGAGCCCATAGAAGATCCTGTGACCATCCCTCTGAATGATGGAAATGCAAAGCATACAGTGCAAATTAGCTCCAATCTGGAAGATGAAGTTTGGGAGCAGCTCATCACCTTCTTACGGAGGAATGCCGACATCTTTGTTTGGATTTCGACAGATATGCCTGGGATTGATGCCGAGATTATGGAACATCGGCTAGCCATTGACCCCAAGCATCGATCAGTAAAAGAAAGAGTTCGAGGCCATGCACCAGAAAGGCAGAAGATAATAGTAGAAGAAGTTGACAAGCTTCTCAATGTCGGATTTATCTGAAAAGTCAGCTATTCGACTTGGATCTCTAACATGGTCCTGGTCAAGAAAGCCAACGGCAAGTGGAGGATGTGTATCAACTTTAAGAAGCTTAATAAGGTTTGCCCAAAAGACAGCTACCCTTTGCCTAGAATCGACCAACTGGTGGATGCGACTTCAGGCTACGAGCTCCTTACCTTCATGGATGCCTTCTCTGGCTACAACCAAATTCGGATGGCATCGGAGGATGAGGAGAAGACTGCTTTTATTACTAACCATGGTCTTTACTGTTACAGGATCATATCCTTCGGACTTAAAAATGCAGGCACAACTTATCAGCGCTTGATCGATAAAATCTTCAAGGAGTAGATCGATCGCAATATGGAGGTTTATGTCGACGACATGCTGGTCAAAAGTCGAAAGACTGTCAATCATGTTACCAACCTTGAAGAGGCTTTTGTGCGCTCAGAAAATACAAGATGAAGCTGAACCCAACCAAGTGTACCTTTGGGATAGCCTTAGAAAAATTTTTGGGATTCATAATCTCGAGACGAGGGATCGAGGCCAATCTGAAGAAAATTTGAGCTATCCAGAAGATGACCGCTCTGAAGTTCATCAAGAAAGTTCAGTGCCTGATTGAGAAGGTAGCATCTTTGAATCATTTTGTCTCTAGATCAGCTGAATGCTGCATGCCTTTCTTCTAAATCCTCAAGAAGCCGAAAAATTTTCACCAGACTTAGGAATGCCAAAAGGCATTCGATGAGCTCAAGAACTATCTCGGCTCGCCCCTCCTACTAGCCAAATCCGAATCTGAAGAGGAGCTATTTCTCTATCTTATGGTCTCCCTTGCGTGCTAGCGGCAGTCCTGATCAAAGAAGAGGCGAAAGTATAGTGATCAGTCTACTACATAAGCCGAATCTTAAGGGATGCCAAGACTAGATATACAAAGTTGGAAAAATTGACTTATGCTCTTCTAATTGCAGCAAGAAGACTTCAACCTTACTTCCAGGGATATGCTATAATGCTCCTCACTGACCAGTCGATCAGAGTAATCCTTCATCAAACGGATGCTTTCAGAAGAATTGCAAAATGGATCATTAAATTAACGAAATTCAATATCAACTACCGACCTCGGCCAACAATTAAGGCTCAAGCATTGGCTGACTTCATAGTTGAATGCACCATTCCAAATGAAGCTAAGCTTGAAAAGAATGGGACCAGCATCCCGTGGTTGCAACCGAGCCTCCCCGAAGAAAGTGCCAATCTTTTCGAAGGTTTTTGGGTCCTGTACAGGGATGGTTCGTCTAACTCCGCTAGAGCCGGTGTCGGGTTAGTCTTAGTCAACCTTAAGGGAGTCATCGTCAAGTACGCGCTATGCTTCGAATTTTTCGTAACTAATAATAGGACCAAATATGAAGCACTAATTGCCAGATTAAAAATAGCAAAAGAATTAAAAGTAGATCGGCTTCAAGTCTACAGTGATTCCTAATTAGTGGTCGATCAAGTTAGTGACAACTATGAAGCACGGAAGGAAAGTATGATGAAATACCTTGAGAAAGTAAAGAATTTAACTCCGACCTTTGGCAGTTTTGGCATTCGATAGATTCTGAGAACAGAAAATATGAGAGCCGATCTCTTCTCTAAATTGGCCACTTCAACCCCAACCGAACTGTCCAATGAAGTATTTTTTAAAACTCTAAAATACCCAAGCTCAGAGGAATCATAGCTCGTTATGCAGATAGAGCATGAGCCAAGCTGGATTGATCCGTTAGTTGCCTATCTCAAAGAGGGAGTTCTTCCTCGTGATCCAAAAGAGCTCAAAAACTTAAGTATCAAGCCTCTCGGTATGTTTTGTATGAGGGCAAGTTGTATAAAAGGTCGTATTCGCTACCGTTGTTGAGATGTCTTCGATCTTTAGAGATCAACTTCGCATTATAGGAAGTACATGAGAAAATTTATGGAAGTCGTATAGGAGCCAGATTCCTATCATAAAAACTACTTTGGCAAGGATACTATTGGTCGACTTTGTACCATGATTCTATGGAGTACGTCAAGAAATGTGACCGCTATCAGAGAAATGTAAATATACAAAGATAGCCGGCCTCCGAGCTTACTCTACTAAGCGCACCTTGGTCATTTGTGCAGTGGGAAATGGATATACTTGGCCCTTTTCCAATGGCATCCGAACAACGAAAATTTCTCCTGGTTGCGATCGACTAATTCACCAAATGGATTGAAACCGAACCACTAGCAAAAATTACCGAGGTCAAGGTACAGAACTTCATCTATAAGTCAATCATCTAACGGTTTGGTCTGCCTTGAACTCTCATAATAGATAATGGGTGACAATTTGCTGGGACGAGGTTCGTTGAGTTCTATGAAGATCTAAACATCTTCCATCATTTCACGTTGGTAGCTCATCCATAAACAAACGAAAAAGCTGAAGTGACCAACCAGATCCTGCTGCAAGGCATCAAGATAAGGCTCGATAGAGTAAAGAGGGCTTGGATGGACGAACTTTACCATGTCCTCTGGGCATACCGAACTACTTAAAGGCAACTGATTGGGGAAACACTATTCACCTTAGCCTTTAGAATGGAGGCAGTCATCCCAATCGAGCTTAAACTTCTATCAGCACGGATCATGGCCTTCAATGAGCAGCATAACTCATAGGATCTCAGAATCAATCTTGATCTGCTAGAAGAAAAAAGAGAGGAAGCCCAGGTTTGGATGGCGGCCTATAGGTGAAGGGTGGCCCGATACTTCAACTCCAAAGTCAGAGATAAAATGTTCAGAATAGAGGACTTAGTGCTTTGGCGAGCTGCCATCTCTCAGCCTCAGAGCTAGGAGAAGCTCGTCCCGAATTAGGAAGGCCCATATGAAATAGAGAAGGTCGTCCGGTCCGAAACTTATCATCTGAAGGAGCTTGGAGGAGCAACGCTCCCACGATCTTGGAATTCAGAAAATCTGAGAATGTACTATCAATAATTTTTCTTTAATAAAACTCCTTCATTTCAACATTATTATTTCTTGGTGTAAAAACTATGTGATGATAGAAAAAAAAAGCAATAAAAAATGGCCATGTTAACCTTGGCAAATCGAAGGCCTCGTTCATTTTAGATGAGAAGAGGGAAGAGGTTCTGACAATGGCCCTTATGTACCCCTACAGTCCGTTAGGAATAGGAGGAGAATCTTGTCCTGATGTGACCAAAATTGAAGGCCACGTTCATTTTAAATTAGATGAGGGGAGATGCCCTGACAACGGTCCTTATGTACCCCTACAGTCCGTTAGGAATAGGAGGAGAACCTCATCCTAACATAAGCAGAGTTGAAGGTCTCGTTCATTTTAGATGAGATGAGGGAAGAGGTCCTGACAACGGCCCTAATGTGTCCCTACAGCCTATTAGAAATAGGAGAAGAATCTCGTCCTAACATGAGCAAAGTCGAAGACCTCTTTTATTTTAAACGAGGTGAGAAGAGAAGCCCCGACTCAATTGAAGATAGGATCTCCTTCAACCTCGGTTGGAGATAAGATCTTCTCCAAGCTCCATTCCTTCAACATGAGATAATATCTCCTTCAACCTTTGTTGGAGCTTCAACTTCAATAGGAGATAAGATTTCCTCCGAGCTTCAATTTTAATGGAAGATAGAATCTCCTTCAATCTTGACTGGGAATAAGATCTCCCTCGAGCTTGAACTTCAATAGGAGATAAGATCTTCTTCAATCTTGGCTGAAGATAAGATCTCCTCCGAGCTTCAACTTCAACGAAAGATAAGATCTCCTTCAATCTCGGTCGGAGATAAGATCTCCCCCGAGCTTGAACCTCAATAGGAGATGAGATCTTCTTCAACCTCGGTCGGAGATAAGATCTTTTCCGAGCTTCAACTTCAATAGAAGATAGGATCTCCTTCAATCTCGATCGAAGATAAGATCTCCTCCGAGCTTGAACCTCAATAGGAGATAAGATCTCCTTCAACCTTGGTTAGAGATGAGATCTCTGATAAGTATCATAAATTCACCAATAAAAGTATTAATTTATTAATTAATTTATATTAACTTTTAAGAATTATTAATCAATTTATATATAATTTTTAAAAAAAATTATATTTTTATTAATTAAAAAAAATAAAAATTAAAAAATAAAATTTTATTATCAATGGAAAGAGCTCATTTTTTTGATCATAATAAAATAAATTTTGAATAAAACGGAGCTAAAACAAAAAAGATATAAATTTTTTAAAAAATAAAATAAATAAAATTTAAATAAAAAAGAAAATGGCTCAGCCGGCTCCGCAAGCCAAGCCACTAAGCCATCAAAGCCGACTCAACCGATGAAGCCATCAGTCGGTCCATGATCCAGGCGTGGACCGCCAGCTCAGCAGAAATTGATGAATCACAGTGCGACACGTGGCAGACCTGGACCCTTAAAGGGTCCAAAGAAATTTATCGCAGCTCATAGGGCAATCTAATCTTTTCACTTGGCAACAGAGGTGCTGATTAGTTGCGGTGTGTGGTGAGGCCGGTCTTTGCAGTCCATGGAAACAGTAATTTCGTGATCGGACGGCTGCGATTGATTACAGTCAAGATCGGACGGTGGTGGTTATTTTCGGATTTAATTCAAATTCTATCAGTGATCTGACGCGATATGATGGCTAGAAAACCAAATGATGAAGATCCAATGGTTCAGAACACTCTCGACGGTGATCAGGACTTCGATGCATGATTTGCGGCTAAATTTCCTCCATCAACGTGCGATCGGATGGCCATAATTTAATTCGACCTGATCTGGACCGATACTCATCCGATTTTGATGATTTTTGGACTGTTGGATTCATATTCACGACCAGATTTCATCCAAAGTAGTAAAATTCATCTAGGACTTCTTTTAGTCCAATTTTTATTTAAATTTCTTTATATTTTGATGATCAAAGAGTTCCTTAGTCCCACATTGCCCAGAAGCAAACTCTCCAACACTCCTAGCTCTATAAAAAGGACCCCAGACCTCCAGAAATAAACATCTCCGATCAAGGTAAAGCTTTAGTACAAGGCGAAGCCAGGCTATGGGTTAAAGGCTGCTTCGAAGCAATGGGTGTCGAGAAGAAGAGCTGGGTTTCTACACCATCTTTCTGCCAATGTCGATCCAAGATCGAAGATCAGGCTATTTTATTCTTTTTAAATTCCATGTATTTAAATTCTAAAATTTTAATTAATAAAAATTTTATTTTTATACTTTAATTTCTTACTTTTTATTTTTTATTGTAATTTAATTTCTGCACTTTAATTATTATTTTTTATTTTATTACAAGTAGATGCTAAGATCTAATTAGTAGATCTTAGTACCTAGTTTAAATTTTTGCATCTTTTAATTTTTATTTTTAATCTTCCAACTTCACTTTTGATTCCAAAACTCCTTCATTTTCTTTTTTTTCAAAAATCAAAGATTTCAAATCTAAAATACTACCTTCCCTATGGATTCGATCCCGACTCACTACTATCTACGCATTTTCAATTATTTTAAGAAGTCGGATTAAACTGATAAACACGGTGTCTTAACGACAACATCGCGTCCCTATCAAGTTTTTGGCGCCGTTGTCGGGGAAGGCACGGATATTAAATTTTTGATCTCTTTGATTTTTCTATAAATAAATTATAAATAAAATTTTTATTTTCTTATAAATATTGCTTGCTAATTTTTTTTATTATTTTGCAGGAAAAGAAAAAAAGAACAAAAAGAATCAGAAGTTTTGCCTGGTGAGATCAATCCTAACCCTAATTCTCTTTTCTTTTTATTTATTTATTTATTTATTTATTTTATTTTTTTAAATTAATTTTAAAAAAATATCCATTTAAACCTAATTAAAAGCCTCATGATAAGATTAGAAACCCTAACTGTTTAGAGCATGCATCATAATAGTTTTAGTTTTATTTTTATTTTTATTTATTTATTTTTTGGTGATTGCTGGAGGCAAGGTAAGCCTTTCAGAATTCAATAAGTTGCATGCATCTAGTTTAAATTGCATAGAACCCTTTGATTGAATTTTTTTTTCATGCATATTCATATTAAATCAAATTAAGGGCACAACCCAATTAAACAAGATAAGATGGGGATTTGATCATCCTTCCTTGGCCCACAAACAACCAACCAACATCTTGCATTGACCTAAGCCTTTAAATTAAAATCAATTAGACATCAACCCTAGGAACTCGAGCTCAATAGGATAATGAATCCTAAGAGTTGAATCGGATTAGGATAAGTCAATTTGACTGGTGTCTAGGAAAGTAGTTTAGGAATGACTGGATCCGAAGGAAGATGGTTTCTAATTGATTTCGTTCGCTTACCTGGCCAAGCACAATTGGTGTCTAAGGCAAGCAATAGAGGGACTCCCACCGACCTTACACTTACCTGGCTAGTTGATTGGCTAATCCTACACTTGGAGGGCTTGAAGGTGACCTTGGTAGTTAGGAGCTCTCTAGATCTAGAATAATCCTTAGTTAGGATTGATTGACCAATTTGATTGCTAACCAACATTAAATTTAATTAAACCTAATTCTTCTCTTTCTTCTTAGTTCTAGAACTCCTTAGAACCTCTTCTTTAGAACTCTTCTTTCTTTCTTCTCCTTACTCCTCTAAAAATAAAATAAAATAAAAATTAAATTAAACTAACTAAAAAAATATTAAAAATAATAATTAAATTAAATTAAATTAAATTAAAATTAATAAATAAAATAATTAAAAAAATTAATTTTTAATATAATAAAATAATAATAAAAAAAAAAAAGAATCCTTCAGTCGGATTTCTTTCAGGAGACTGAATTTTCTTTGAAACCTTATTCAGTCGAATTTCTCCAAACTCTCCTTCAGTTGGATTCCTACCAGGAGTCAAACTCCTTTTGGACTTCTCCTCAGTTGGATTCATAATATGGAGCTAACCTTTCCCGAACCTCTCCTTCAGTCGTAATTCCTACAGGAGCCGGACTCCTTCTTGGACCTCTCTTTAGTCAGGATTCCTCAGGAGTCAAACTTCTTTCGGACCTCCCTTCAATACAGATTTCTACAAGGCCAACTCCCTTTCGAATTTCTCTTTCAAATCAGATTCCTACCAGAGCTGAACTCCTTCTAGACCTCTCCATTCACGGATCGTACAGGAGCCGAACTTCTTTGGATTTTCTCCTTCAGTCAGATTCCCTACAGGAGCAAACTCTTTTCGAACCCTCCTTCAATCGGAATTCCCTTAGAAGTCAAAAACTCCTTCCAGAACTCTTTTTATCAGAATTCTACAGAAATCGAAACTCCTTCGAACTTCTCCTTCAGTCGAATTTCTCTAGAGCCAAACTCCTTCTGGACTCTCTTTAGTTGGATTATCTACAGGACGCGAACTTCTTTCGACCTCTCCTTCAATCCGGATTCCTCAGGAGTTAAACTTCTTCGAACTTCTCCTTCAATTGATTCTACAGGAGTTTCCTTCCAAACCTCTCCTTCAGTCGAATTCCTATAGGAGTCGAACTCCTTTCGAACCTCTTTTTTAGTCAGATTCCTCCAGGAGCGCCAAACTCCTTTCGGACCTCTCCTTCAATCGATTTCTTATAAGAACCGAACTCCTTCCGAACTTCTCCTTCAGTCGGATTTCTTTATAGGAGTCTGAACTTTTTTTCCAGCTCTCTCCTTAAATCGGATTCTACAAGAGCCAAACTCCTTTCGAATTTCTTTTTAATCAGATTCCTACAGGAGCCGAACTCATTTCCAAACCTCCTTCTTGCAGTCGGATTCTTCAAAAGCCGAACCTCCTTCTAGACCTTCTCCTTCAATTGGATTTCTATAAGACTAAACAACCTTTCGGAACTTTCTTCCTTCAGTCGGATTCTCAGGAGCTAAACCCCTTTCAGACCTCTCCTTACAGTCGATTTCTATAGGGACGAACTGAAAGAGAAATCCTGATTTCTCGGTTCAAGTTCATTCAGATCTGATCAGATCAAGAGATATATTTCAAAATTTTTTTCTTTGATCCGTATCAGATCTAAAATATTTCAGATTTGATTCTTATTATTTTAATAAATAAAATAAAATAAGAATAAAATTAAATCAAATTTAATTTACCTAATTTGGGTAATCCAATTACCCGTTGATGATCCTGTATGCAGCGGAAGGTTCTGGATCTAGTCATGCAAGTGCCTGGCCTCTATCGATATCCACTCGGGCTTGATCTGAAGACCTCTCTTCCTCATCATAGTCTCCAAAATCAGATCTGGACTGATCTGGAGGATCTTCAAAACTCCTTTTGAAGATAGCAGTCGTCCTTTTGCAGTAGTGCCAGCCTTCTAGCTTCAATCGCCTTTCTTTGATCTGAATTGCACCAACCAAAAATCCAAAACTCCTTTAGGATGTGGAGAGGAGAGGGAGAAGGTGGTTTGGCATGGAGGAAGAGGGGAGAGGCAGCCTTAGAGCATGAGAATTGTGATTCCTTTCAATCACTTCCAATCACTATCTGGGTTGGGCGCAGGGTCTTATTTATAGACTATCTGTGATCCAACTTCTCTTCTTTCCAACCAATCATAACTCATTATGAAATCAGATCTAAATCTGATTGGTGGGAATAGAGTCCCCTGGATTCCTCCTTAGAGGATGCCTAAGACCAATCAAAGTTGGTTCTTAGGAGAACTCTAATTGGAATCCAAAAAGGAGATGGAGTCCTCGTCCAACAAGGACTCCTAGGCGACTCCAACTTGGGCACATGCCAAGGATGGCGTGCGCCCTCTTTCTTGTCAGGTTCTGATAGGAGGACAGGCCCCCACTAGCTCTCCAATAGGTGCGTGACATGTGGTTAAAAGTCGAAGTATCAATGGTTAACATTTGATCAGTCAAAGATAGACTTTTGACCAAAGTCAAAGAATAAGAAATGGCAGATGACCAAAAATGGTAGGTAATGTCTTACAAAATAAGACAACCTTTTCTGACTTGGACAACCTCAAGTCAGACCATATGAAGGCCTCTGATTGAGCACAAACTTCTTTGGCTCAGTTAGGGCAACTAATTTATGATAGCAAAAGAAGAACGTTAGGTTCAATCGAGTGCTAGCACGATTTTCTTGAACCTAATTGAATCACATTCAGATCAATTGAACTAGATCAATTCAATTGATGATCACCATATTCAAACCCTTGTTTGTGTGATCTAGTTAGGTTCAGTTCTGTATGGTAATGGGATATGTCATGATCTCTATTATCGACATCATCGAAACTTCTTTCGATGGATTAGAACTCTTCTGATTCGAATAGCTAGAATGATCGATCATCTAAATCATTCTAATTGCTCCCAAAATCCACCAGTGACACCTAGTAGTATATGGTGGCAACCCATCAGAGCTGAATGCGAACCTCTTGGTGTAGCTACCTGTGTGATTAAGTTCTTCTATCTTGAGCCCCGATCAGATTAGGGTTAAGGTAAACTCGTCAAATCCTAGTTTCTATCATATGATGTAATCATTCGATTCGAGTCCGATGTGAAAATCTAAATAGAAACTCTTTTTATTATTTCACTCTGCCATGGCCATGGACTTCTGGACTTGATTCTCATGATCATCATAGGGCTGCTCCTCTACCATCGAGGTAGATAGATTCCATCTTGATGCCAATCCAGTTTCTACAATGAACATGCATAGCCAACATACACCTTAAGGGTTCCGAATGGCTAGGAGACGCGAGTAATGGTGTAGTCAAACTATAACAACCCTCAGGTGAACTATTGATGCACCTCCAGATCAAAGAACCAGATACACTACTGATAGCATCGAGTCAGTCATTGACGAGAGGTAGACTCCCTAATGACTACCCGAATGGTGCACGCTCAAGTGCCCTCATTCTCTAACGAGTATCTGTACTCTCGCTCCGATGTCTCCACACCGTAGACTCAAGACTCATTTACTAAAGAGAAGCGATTGTACAACCAAACTTTCGGATCAATCACCATCCCTCATGAATGATCCTATGGTCGGGAGCATTTTATGAAGTTTAATAATGATTATTCATTGTCTTAATTTTCAACTCTTAAAAATATGAATTATCATTACCATTAACTCAAAAGATGTATCACAGACACTAAATACACATATGTGATAGAAAATAACCCATTTTATGATAATTATCAAAATTACAATTTTGCCTTAGAAGTATATTACAAGTGTGAGCCAATTCTGGCTTCTAGGGCATATATATCTAATAACTCCCACTTGTCCTAAAGCCAATTGGCTACAAGTCTAAGTCCCATCTTCTCAAGGTGGGCTTCGATCCTCTGTTGGCCCAATGGCTTTGTAAAGTGGGTCTGCCACGTTAATCTTGGGAGTTGACTCTCTTGACCTCGAACGTAACCCTTCTCGAGGTAATTACGGATGAGATGGTATCGCCACTCAATATGCTTGGATTTCTGGTGAGACCTCGGCTCCTTAGCAAGGGCTATGGCACCATTGTTGTCGCAGTATAGAGGAATGGCATCTGATGGCATTATTCCAATTTGTCGCAGCAAACTTCTTGTACCAGAAATGCTTCCTTCACCAATCTCTGATGCAGCGATATATTCTGCTTCTATGGTGAAAATTCTGCTATCAACCGTTTGCTTGGAACTCTTTCAGCTGACAGCACCACCATTGCACACAAACAGACTCCCAGATGTCGACTTTCGATCATCTATATCGGACATGAAATCCGAATCTGTGTATCCCTGGACTTGGAGTTCTCCATTACCAAAGACCAACATCATATCCTTAGTTCTTCTCAAGTACTTAAGGATACATTTCACAGAAGTTCAGTGTTCTTCACTGGTTTTGACTGATATCTATTTGTGACACTCACAGCATGGCTATATCAGGTCGTGTATATAGCATGACATACATGAGGCTCCCTATTACAGAAGCATAAGGGATCTTGCTCATGCGTTCTATTCAGGTGTGCTAGGGCACATCTCTGAAAGATGAATACCATGTCAAAGGGTATTAATCTTCTTTTAGAGTTTTCTATACTAAACCTCTTTAGTACTTCCTCTATGTACATCTTCTGTGAAAGTCCTAACATCCTATTCGATCTATCTCTATAGACCTTAATTCCTAGAATAAAGGATGCTTCGCTTAGATCTTTCATGGAGAATTCCTTGGACAACCATAATTTGACTATTGTCATCATGGAAATATCATTCCTAATAAGGAGGATGTCATCCACGTACAATACGAGGAAGACAACAGCGCTCCCACTGACCTTTTTGAAAACACACGATTGCTCTTCATTTTTGATGAAATCAAACATTTTGATCACATCATTGAAACGAGTGTTCCAGCTTCGAGATGCTTGTTTAAGTCCATATATGGACCTTTGCAGCTTGCAAACCGTGTGATCAGTATCACTGGATGTGAAACCTAGCGGCTGTTCCATATAGATATCTTCCTCAAGATATCCATTTAAGAACGCCGTTTTCACGTCCATTTGCCATAGTTCGTAATCGAAATAGGCTGCAATGGCAAGCAATGTGTGGATGGATTTTAGCATAGCCACTGGGGAAAAGATATCCTGATAGTCAATGCCTTCGCGTTGACTATAGCCTTTTGCCACTAGTCTAGCCTTGAATGTCTCCATATTCCCATCTGCACCAATCTTTCTCTTGAAGATCCATTTACACCCAATAGGTACTATACCTTCTGGTGGATCTACGAAGGTCCAGACTTGGTTTGAGTGCATCGAGTCAATTTCTGACTGCATTACCTCTAGCCATTTCTTAGAGTTGATATCTGATATCGCCTCGTTATAGGTTTTGGGATCATCACCATGAGCACCATTGCCTACGAGGAACATTTTCTTTACGTCCTCTAAAATAATACCTAAGTATCTTTCAGGGGGACGGAAAGCTCTTTTCGATCTACAAGGTGGAGGAGGTAGTGTTCTTATTGGCTCAACCTGATTTGGTTTCAATTGGTCCTTAGCTCATTGTACTTGTGAGACTTTCTCATCAAGCTTGATCTGCCTTCCAATTCGCTATCTTGAATAAACTATTTTTCAAAAAAGATTGCATGTCGACTCACAATCATATTGTGGTATTCTAGAATGTAGAAATAGTATCCTAATGACTCTTTAGGATATCCTATGAATCGAGTTAAAGGACCTAAACTCGTAACTTGTCCGCTGTTGTCTTTTGACGTGAAGCCGGACAATCCAAATTCTGAGAATGACTCAGACTTGGTTTCTTACCGTGCATATCTCATATGGTGTGGTAGGAACGGTTTAGAGGAACCCCTATTTAGTAGATAAAATTGAAGTTAACAATAGTGCCCCAAAGGAAAATCAGGGGAGGTCTGTGAAGCTCATCATGGATCGAACCATAATCTAATAGGAGTCCGATTTCTCCATTCTAAAACTCCGTTGAGTTGAGGTGTTTCTGATGGAGTCCATTGAGAGACTATGCCATTTTTCTTTAGATAGTCTAGGAATTCTCGGCTAAGGTATTCACCTTCTCGATCTGATCGAAGAACCTTAATGGATTTTCTAATTTGTTTTTCTACTTCATATCTGAATTCTTTGAACTTTTCAAAAGCTTCAGACTTGTGTCTCATAAGATACACATATCCATACCTAGATAGATCATCGGTAAAGGTAATGAAGTAGACAAAATTACCTTTAGTCGGCACATTAAATGGGCCGCACACATCTGTATGTACTAGGGCAAGGAGATTTGTGGCCCAACAAAAGGGAGTTTGGTCATTTTGTCTTGAAGGCAGGATTCACAAGTTGGATATGACTCGGAAGTCAATGGACTCAATAGCCCATTTTTCTCCAATTTGTTGATCCTATCTTCTGCTATATGACCTAATCTCAGGTGCCATAGATACCTGTCGTTTGGACTATCCCTAGGTCGTTTGGCATTCACGTTTTGCTCGATGTTAAAATAGGTACATCAATATGTAGCTGATAAAGACCATTAATAAGGAAACCGTTTGCAATTTTATTTCTTTCATAAAGAATGTTACAATGGTCCTTAAAGAAGGTGATCACATAGCCTTCTTGTGCTAAGCATGAAACAGAAATCAAATTCCTGCTAGCTGCAGACACATAATAACAATCTTTCAAAACTAAGTCTAAACTAGATGGTAATCGAAGAGGGTATATTTTCATGGCTACTGCAGCAATTCTTGCTCTATTACCGACACGTAGGATCATGTCTCCATCCCTCAACCTCCTGCTATCCTCAAGACCCTGCATGGAAGTGCACAGATGAGCACTAGAACCAGAGTTAAGCACCCAACTAGATGCAGAAGAAACCGTAAGGTTAGACTCAATAATGAGCATACCTCCAGAAGGACCTTCCTTCTTATTCTTCAGGGTGGCCAGGTAAGTAGGGCAGTTCCGCTTCCAATGGCCGTCGCTGTTGCAATGAAAATACTTTCCTTTGACATCGGCCTTTTTCTTCGGCTCTGCCTTCTTCTTCTTTGCTCCTTCCACCTTCTGCTTTTTCGCAGACTTCTTTTTCTTTCCATAAGACTTTCTTTTGGAAGAAGTCCGTTCCATAGCAAGAACTGAGCCTTTAGAACCTTTCATAGAAAGCTCAGTGGTAACCAGCATATTCATTAATTCGGCCAAGGAATTTTGAAGTTTATGCATGTGGTAATTCATGATGAATTACCCATATGCATCAGTCAAGGATTGCAGAATAATATCATTCTGTAGGTCTAAGTCTAACTTCACACCGAGTTTCTCAAGCTCTTCCATGTCCTTGATCATTATCAGACAGTGATCTTAGACTGACTACCCATCATGCATCTTAGCCTTAAAAAGTCATTTCATGACTTGATACTTGGCTACGTGACTTTGTTCATCAAACATCTCCTGTAGGTGAGCCAACATTTGGCGAGCAGTCCCGATATCTTCATGTTGGCGCTGGAGCTCATCAGGCATCGAGCCCAACATATAATATCTGGCCTTATTATCTTCGTCTATCCACTTTTTCAGAGACGCTCTCTGTTCAATGGATGGATGGGCTGGTAAGGTGGGAGGGTCCTGATCCAGTACATGGGTTAACTTCTCAGAACCCAAAACTATTTTGTAGTTCCTGAGCCAATCTTTATAATTGGGTCCAGTCAGTCTATGTGTGTCCAGAATACGTGCCAATGGGTTGGACGCAGATATTTTTCTATAGAGAGTCAAAGATTCTAGTTAGATATTATAATTTTGACTTGACCAATTTGTTTAGGGATTTTATTTTTAAATAAATTAGCTTCCACTATTTTCTTGGATCCCTACACTTTCTCTGTAGAGATGCAAAAATCTTCATGATTAATGATTTCTAGTGGGTGGTGCGGTCTCACCAACTGACTCATCACCTCACCTAACAGTTATTGGTGATGGGTTAGCCAATGAGTGAACAACTCTTGTTCAATGATTCTCTAATCATGGTGCACCCAAAACTTGATCTCTAATTCATAAATCTCACCGTATCCAGAATATTGATCCACTCCTTAGTTAAGTCAGACCCACCATTTGCACAGACTGGGTTTCTAATTGAGTCTCTCACCGTATCCAGAATATTGAGCCCAACTCATCCTCCAGCCCAAAGCATCCAATGCCTAATAGACATGGTTGCATCTTTTCGGTGCAACTGAGCCACTGTATCCAGCCGAGAACAATCAACCATGGGAAGGATCCGCATGTCTACTATGGTAGAAGACCTCAGACTTAATCTTTTCTTAGGAAGAATTAATTTAGGTCTCATTAAACTAGACTTGTCATAGTCATAACAATTATGACTAACCTAGTGGTATGGATTAGCTCAGATTATTGACCACCTCAGATCAGAACTATGTCAACAGATATGGCCAGATAAGTGAGACCGATGGAAGGAATATGCCATTAACTCGTACAAGAATGCATTCAGGTCGAGTAGCTTCCAATTAAAAACCAGTCGATCGTATGTGCCAAACTTACCTTAGACACCAAATTATTGAGTCAGAACCAATTAGGTTAGCCTACAATCCAGACTCTAACCTCTGAGCCTAATTAGGTCTTGCTTGATCGTGACTCGATCTTGACCCAGACTTAATCCTATTAGGCCGATCAATTTAAGCATTGTTGATCCCATCTAACCAACTCTTGATTCGGTTTGATCAACCGCTTAGACCTAATTGAGCTACCCAAGCCCGAACCCAATATTATGAATATATCTTAGATTTGAAATTCTCAATTTTAGACCTAATTGATATTCCATAATCTTAATTTTTAATTAAGTAGGGTTCATAAATAAAATATGCACAATAAATCCTAGGGTTTTAGGATCTAGGGTTTTGCAGAAAGTAAGTTTTGAATTTCTGATTAAGGACGAACACGCAGCACCCCTACACATCATAAGAACACCCCATCGAATGGAAAGAGAGGGCCTTTAAATCCTTCTTCATTCTTATGACCGGACGGTCAAGAGGAACGCCTTAATCAGGAACATGCAATACTACAAAATAGTTTTAGATCTATATCATATATCTCATATATAAATCAGATCTAATCATGACATATTTTGCATACATCTCATGTATCGAATCATGCATGTTTTCAAATCTAAATTATCTCATAATAATCTAAAAAATTAGATTTAATTTGATCTAATTAAAATAAATTCTAATCTAGACAATTATGTAGAACTATTCTACAACTAGTCTAGACATGCATCAATCATATCTTATATGATATTTAAAATTAAATAATTTTATTTACTATTTTTTAGATGTCATTATAACCATTATAATATCAAAAAATAGTAAATAAAATAGTTTTAAAATATGATTTAATTGGATTAAATTAAAAACATGCAAGACTATTCTATAGAATTATTCTATTTTAAAACTAGTCATGCATATTTTCTAATCTTAGATCCTAATCATTTAATTTTAATTTTTTCTGATTTCAGATCTGATCACATCTTATGTGATATCTGAAATTATTTATTTTCTAATTAAAATAAATTTAAAATCAGATCTAAATACTTTTAAAATCTTGGCTCTGATACCAGTTGAAGAAAAATCCTGATTTCCCGGTCCAGGTTCGTTCAGATCTGATCAAATCAAGAGATATATTTTAAAATTTTTCTCTTTGATCTATATCAGATCTAGAATATTTCAGATCTAATTATTATTATTTTAATAAATAAAATAAAATAAGAATAAATTAAATCAAATTTAATTTACCTGATTTGGGTAATCCAATTACCCGTTGATGATCCTGTATGCAACGGAAGGTTCTGGATCTAGCCACGCAAGCGCCTGGCCTCTACCAATATCCACTCAGGCTTGATCTAGAGATCCTCTTCTTCTTTATCACATCTCCAAAAATCAGATCTGGATCAGATCTGGAGGATCTTCAAAACTCCTTTTGAAGATCAACAGTCGTCCTTTGCAGCAGTGCAGCCTTCTAGCTTTCAATCGCCTTTCTTTGATCTAAATCGCACCAACCAAAAATCCAAAACTCCTTTTGGACATAGAGAGGAGAGGGAGAATGTGGTTTGGCATGGAGGAAGAGGGGAGAGGTAGCCTTGGGGTGTGGGAATTGTGATTCCTTTCAATCACTTCCAATCACTATCTGGGTTGGGCGCAGGATCTTATTTATAGCTTGTCTGTGATCCAACTTCTCTTCTTCCCAACCAATCATAACTCTTTATGAAATTAGATCTAAATCTGATTAGTGGGAATAGAGTTCCCTGAATTTCTCCTTAGATGGCGTCTAAGACCAGTCAAAGTTGGTTCTTAGGAGAACTCTAATTAGAATCCAAAAAGGAGATGGAGTCCTTGTCCAACAAGGACTCCTAGGCGCCTCCAACTTGGGCACACGCCAAGGGTGGCATGCGTCCTCTTCCTTGCCAGGTTCCGGCAGGAGGACATGCCCCTACCAGCTCTTCAATAGGTGCGTGACATATGGTCAAAAGTCAAAGTGTCAATGGTCAACATTTGACCAGTCAAAGGTAGACTTTTGACCAAAGTCAAAGAACAAGAAATGGTAGGTGACCAAAAATGGTAGGTAATGTCTTACAAAATAAGACAACTTTTTTTGACTTGGATAACCTCCAGTTAGACCATATGAAGGCCTCTGATTGAGCATAAACTCCTTTGGCTCAGTCAGGACAACTAATTTATGATAGCAAAAGAAGAACGTTAGGTTCAATCGAGTGCTAGCACGATTTCCTTGAACCTAATTGAACCTCATTCAGATCAATTGAACTGGATCAGTTCAATTGATGATCACCAGATTCAAACCCTTGTTTGTATGATCCAGTTAGGTTTAGTTCTGTATGGTAATGGGATATGTCATGATCTCTATCATCGACATCATCGAAACTCCTTTCGATGAATCAGAACTCTTCTGATTCGAACAGCTAGAATGATCGATCATCTAAATCATTCTAATTGCTCCCAAAATCTACCAGTGACACCTAGCAGTATATGGTGGCAACCCATCAGAGCTGAATGCGAACCTCTTGGTGTAGCTACTTGTGTGATTAAGTTCTTCTATCTTGAGCTCCGATTAGATTAGGGTTAAGGTAAACTCGTCAAACCCTAGTTTCTATCATATGATGTATTCATTCGATTCGAGTTCGATGTGAAAATCTAAATAAAAACTCTTTCTATTATTTCACTCTGCCATGGCCATGGACTTCTGGACTTGATTCTCATGATCATCATAGGGCTGCTCCTCTACCACCGAGGTAGATAGATTCCATCTTGATGCCATCCAGTTCCTATAATGAACATGCTATTGCCAATATACACCTCAGGTCCGAATGGCTAGGAGACCAAGTAATGATGTAGTCAAACTATAACACCCTCAAGGGTGAACTGCCGATGCACCTCAGGTCAAAGAACCAGACACACTACTGCAGCATCGAGTTAGTCATTGACGAGAAGGTAGACTCCCTAATGACTACTCGAGATAGTCACGCTCAGTGCCCTCGTTCTCTAACGAGTATCTGTACTCTCGCTTCGGTGTCTCCACATCGTAGACTCAAGACTCATCTACTAAAGAGAAGCGATTGTACACCAACCTTCCGGATCAATCACCATCCTCGTGATGATCCTATGGTCGGAAGCATTTTATGAGTTAACAATGATTATTCATGTCTTAAATTTTTAACTCTTAAAAATATGAATTATCATTACCATTAACTCAAAGGATGTATCACAGACACTAAATACACATATGTGATAGAAAATAACCCATTTTATGATATTAGTCAAAATTATAATTTTGCCCTTAGAAGTGTATTACAAGTGTTAGCCAATTCTGGCTTCTAGGGCACATATATCTAACACGAACTTCTTTCGGACCTCTTCTTCAATCAGATTCCTATAGAAGTCGAACTTCTTTTAGACTTCTCCTTCAGTCGAATTCTATAGGAGTTGAACTCCTTTCGGACTTCTCCTTCAGTTAGATTCCTACAGGAGCCAAACTCCTTCCGAACCTCTCCTTTAGTTGGATTCCTTCAGGAGCCAAACTTCTTTTAGATCTCTCCTTCAATCGAATTTCTATAAGAGCCAAATTTCTTTCGAACTTCTCCTTCAGTCGAATTTCTCTAGGAGCTAAATTCCTTTCAGACATCTCCTTCAGTCGGGTTCCTACAGGAGTCGAACTTCTTCTGGATTTCTTCTTCAGTCGGATTTCTACAGGAGCCGAACTCTTTCCAAACCTCTCCTTCAATCGGATTCCTTCTGAAACCGAACTCCTTCCATACCTCTCCTTCAGTCGAATTTCTATAGGGATCGAACTCCTTTCGAACTTCTCCTTCAGTCAGATTTCTCTAAGAGCCGAACTCCTTTCGAACCTCTTCTTCAGTTGAATTTCTATAGGGGCCAAACTTCTTTCTGACCTCTCTTTCAGTCAGATTCCTATAGGAGTCGAACTTCTTTCGAACTTCTCCTTCAGTCGGATTCTATAGGAGCTGAACTCCTTCTGAACCTCTTCTTTAGTCGGATTCCTATAGGAGCTGAACTCCTTCCGGACCTCTCCTTTAGTCGGATTCCTCTAGGAGCCAAACTTTTTTCGGACCTCTTCTTCAATCAAATTTCTACAAGAGTCGAACTCCTTCTGAACTTCTCCTTTAGTCGGATTCCTCCAAGAGCTAAACTCCTTCCAGACCTCTCCTTCAGTCAGGTTCCTATAGGAGCCAAACTCCTTTCAAACTTCTCCTTCAGTCGGATTTCTACAGGAGCCGAACTCTTTTCGAACCTCTCCTTTAGTTGAATTTCTCTAGAAGTCGAACTCCTTTCGGACCTCTCCTTCAATCGGATTCCTATAGGAGCCGAACTTCTTTCGAACTTTTTCTTCAGTCAGATTTCTTCAGGAGCCAAACTCCTTTCGAACCTCTTCTTTAGTCGGATTCCTATAGGAGCCAAACTTCTTCTGAACTTCTCCTTCAGTCAAACTTCATCTGGATCCCTCCAGCAGATTACTTTCAAATTTTAAGTAGTATTTCTTTCGGATGATCTCCTCTAGTTGTATTTTCTTTAGGAGTCTGAACTCCTCTAGAATTGATATATGTCAAAATTCTTCATCAACCAATGCCTACTTCCTCCAAACTTTGACTATTAAATCTCAACGGACAAGCGATCCCATTATCGGATGGTTATGACTATCATTTATCAATCTGCTACAAACGACCCCACTATCGGACTATTACGACTGTCATTTATTAGTCTGCTATAGACAACCCCACTATCGGATGGTTACAATAGTTATTATCAATTTATTACTAGTGACACCTCTCTTCGTAATAAATTTTACATGACCCGAGAGCAGCAGACTACTGGACGGTTACGACAAGTTCGGTCTAGAAAAAAAAATTCTCTAGATACGTTTTCTCTAACATGTTATATTATAATTATAATTATAATTATATTATATTATATTATAATAACATATTATATTATATAAAAATAATATTATATAATAATATTTTAATATATTATATTATATTATTCTCTACTATATAATAGTATGCACTATTTTTTATTATCATTTTATCATATCAAAAATATTTTTATTTTAATTACTAAATATATATTAAAGTTTGAAAGTACTTTATAAATATGATTATTAAATAGTAAATATTTTTTTATAAAAGCTCTACTTCCAAAAGCTCTACTTTCAAAAGTTGCAAAAGCTCTACTGCCCACAGTAATTCCAAATTGGACCTAATCTACCATCCATTTTCAATCGTGTGAAACCATCTCGAGCATTATTTTTTTTCTAAAAAAAGCTTGAGCACTTATTTTTGACATCACATTTAGAAGAAATGGATGTCCTTAGAGAGCAGTATTGATGATGGATCCATAGATTTTTAAAAAAATGGATGTCTTTGGAGGGCAATATTGATGGTGGACTTGTAGATTGCATATGAACTTCTAACTCATCAAAATTTTTATGTTTAATTAGTTCCAAACTAATTGATGCATGACTAGGTGATGATGGTATCCTTGTATTTGCATATATTTGGACAATTCGAAATTTCTATGCAATGTGTGTCATTTATGATAGTAAAATAACGATCATTGATTTCCAGGATATGGGAACAATAATGATTTCTTGCAACTTAGAAGCATAGTATGTTTTACAAGCTATAAAAAGTAGATAGACTTGTGTAAATACCGAGCGGTCCACCCTACCCATCTGAGCTTGAAACATTCCAAATGAGCTTAAATCTGGATTTTAAGCCTGACGAATCAGACTAGATTTGAAATTTGAACCTACCCATTAAGGCTAGAACTAGGCTCATGCCAGTCTGATGCCCATCGGGTCGGGTTTCGAGCTAGGCTCGAAACAGTTCAAGTCAAACTTAGGCCTAATTATAGGGCCCATTTGTATTTCAGACCGGGCTCAGATATACATTTGGCCCAGCTTAGGCCTAGTCCGGGCTCGAGTCTGAATTCAAACTTGATCAATAACACAAAAAGCCTGATTAATAGCCTGATCAATAGCCTGGTCAAGCCTGATCCCAAGTGGGTTTAGTTCGATCAATAGCTCGAATCCAATCCTAGTCAATTAGCTAGTTAGTTAATTGCTTCTGTTCATGACTTTGTCTCGGACTCGAAGGGCCTTAAAGTCCCTCTTTTCATCTATTCGTCTGCCCAATTACCAATTAAAATTCCTTTTCCTCCCATCTTCCAGTCTTCCCTCATTGCTGCCTTCACCCTAGCCCTCATCATGGGCAGTCCTTGCTACTCATCGAGGCTGGGGAGCCCTTCATGTTTGCCACCCCTAGCAAAGATGCTAATTAAGCTTCTTCATGAGGGTAGGTTCCTCTCCTGACTTTGCCAAAACACTTGCCAGATTAAGGTTCTTGTGCCTAAGATCAATTCTCCAGAAAGCCTAGTGGAGCGCTAGGGGACAGGTTGGGGAGGAGGGCCCTGTGCGGACTGTCGTCAATTTGGATGGGCCACTGGTGCTCCCGAACTTCTTTGAGGATCTAGAGGCATAGGAGTGGATTCTAGTTAGGGTTTCGGCTTATCAGACTCAGTGGGTAGGGCCCAAGTGTTAGAAACTAGGGATTGATATATGGAAGGGAACATAAAAATTTTTTAGATTAATATGCAATAAATAAAATAAAATTTTAGATTTTATTATGCAAGATCTCATCTTGAATCAACCTTGGATCCCCCATAATTATTAAGATTAAGATTAAGAAAAAGAAGATTAGATCTTCACCTTTGCACAGATAGCTGTCACCATAATTTGATGATCGTGGATATCTTCTCGATTTCTTTGAAGCTGCACAAGCATCCAGCCTCTATAGGTATCCACACAAAAATGATCAAAGACTCTCCCTAAATTCTTTTGATTTTCTTTGCAAGAAAATTAGCATGCAGCCTTTTTCTTGTAGCTTTTGAACGTGCTCCAACCCTTGCACATTAAATGCAATGAAGAAAGACTTGGTTTTTCGCATGCCCTCTCAACACCTTTGAATGTCCAACACTTGGGTGCATGAAGATG
>QRFJ01001663.1:0-40573 GCA_006176705.1 Cocos nucifera | reverse complement strand
GAAATAAAAAAAAAATCTAAAAAATTTTTGAACCATACATTAGGGTTACACTAATACATGCACGGTACGAAATTATTTTTTCTGATTTAGTTAAACTTAATTGAATAGTTGATTCACATTAAACCTAATAATCAAATGGCTAATTTGAACCTTATAGTCCAAAAATTAGATAAAGTTGATCTTCTTGCTCAAAAAATAGATCAACTCCTAATCCTAGGTCAACAATCTCCTCCATAATTCACATCATCTTCTAATTATCAGGAGAATTATTCAATTTGTGCTAGCCCAACCCATCATGTGAATGAATATCCTACGGCTGCATAATTTCCACCTTTTATCCAAAAACAAGTTGCTCAAGGCTACTCCAAGCCGATTAATGATCCATTTTCAAATTCATATAACCAACATTGGAGTAACTATAATTTTTCTTGGACATCCCAACAGACTCAAGCTCAAACCCAAATTTTACCTATCCAAAACTATCAAAATAGACCGCAATACCAAAACTATACCTATAATAATGGCCAGTCTAGTCAGTTTATCCAGCCACCACATCATGATCAACCTTCATACCCACCTCCTCAACAGACCAATCTAGCTGATGATAGATTTAACCAACTTCAATAATTGATTCTGACTCAACAGTAATCTATCGCCAAGCTAGAAGCTTAAATAGGACAATTAGTTAAGTCTAACATAAGGAGAGAACTAGATCAACTATCGAGCCTACTAATTTCAAACAACCCACCTAATGTCCACAAACCACCTAGACCAAGTTATCAATTTAATATCTCACTTAAGAATCCTCAATTAGAGAATGCCAAAGTAATTCCTGAACTTAAAAGCTATAGGATTCTTATGGACCCATACCAAGACGAGGTGAGAGAGACTAGTATTGATGTTAGCCAAAATAAAAATTTAGAGGAACAGGTTAGTATTGAGACTAACCACATAAAAGAATCCAAGCCAGGAATTAGTACTGATGCTAGTTCCAGTTTAAATAAGATAGAAATAGAAAAAAAGAGAATAGATAATTCATCCAAGACTTATAAACCTAATGTCTTATTCCCTTCAACCCTAGAAGCTGGTTCTTCTTACAAAAATCAAAAGGCATGTAATGAAATGTCAATGGAGTTGTTTAAGAAAGATCATAATAATTTACCTCCAAAATTAAAACCACCTTTAGTCACCATTCCAGCAACCATTGAATCAAACTTAACTTCTAATACAAAAACTCAATTCATGAGCATTTTAGAAGAACAAATAGGAGAAATTCTTAATAAACATGGATCTGAGAATGAAATCACAAATTATATCCCTAAAATTAATAATGAATATATCAATAATGGGATTATAAATCAACTTTCTGAGATTGACAATCCAAAATCATTGAAATTTGTCAATCCAATATTTGACACAGGATAGTAAGCTGCATTATGTCTGACTAAAGATGATAAACTTAGTGCTTGTTAGAAGGCAACCCAATATTTAGTTTTTATCTAATTTATCTTTTTAGTTTATTTTTTTTTTAGGATAATTTGAATAAGTTGGAGAGAGAGCCCAAATTTTCAAAGGCATGTGCTGAACCAAAAATATAGTCAGGTGTATTCTTTCATGTTCTTTATTACATCCTTTATTTTTTTTCTCCATTAAGGATAATATCGATTAAGTTGAAAAAAAAAAAAAAAAATTTTAAAATATTAAATCCTCAAAAAAATTAGTATTTAGTATTTAGACACCTGATTATGCTTAAGAATCAAATTAAACTAAGCATTTTTAAAAGAAAATTGATACATAGATCAGAGAATCTGTGAGATATTGAGGAATCAAGTATTAAGAAAATTCAATAAAAAGTTAAGTCTAGAATATAAAAAGTTTTCTTGGAGCATTTCTAATTATTTCTACTAGCATCAAAGAAAAGTCTACTTTTTATAGACTTATGTAGGGTAACTATACGTTTCTTCATATAAAAAAAAATATTTTAATAAATTAGTTTCCAAGTACTTCTCACTGAGTAACCGGATCTCTTTGCTTAAACAAGCATTGAGTTTCGCATCAAAAGATGGGAATGACAAAGAAGCTCGTTGTAAAGCTAGTCTTAACTCATAGCCTATTTAATTTGAGCTAGTAAGTCTGAAGGATATTCTATACCTAGTGCCCTAAAGCCAACTGGTTTGGGAGTCATTGGCCCAAGACTCGCAACATGGAATAAATAAGAAAGCTTAAGGAATTGTAGACACTCAAATGATACAATGTTAAAATAAAAATAAAAAAGCATTAGTTTTCCACTGAGTAAATCGGATCCCATTGCCTAAGTAAGCAATGATATTTGCCATCAAAAAGTGGAATAAGTTAAAATAAAAATTCTATGAGGGAGGGAGTAGCAATACACTTGTCTATATTGAAAGTTTAGACAAATTAGAGATAAAATGTGGATAATTTAGAAAAAATTTGAAAAATTTATATTATTTACTATTAATTTTTCTATTGATAAGTAGTTAAATCCCAATGATATCTCATTTAAGCTCTACTGAATATCAATGGCCATTTTAAAAACATGCTTAGGTAAGATTCAAACGTGCACTAAAGTTAAATAGGTATTTAAAACTAAAATTATTTCTTTACTCGACGGATGAGCAGCCTTAAGTTGGGGGTGTGATAAGCATCATAATTTACCAAATAAAAGTATTAATTTATATTCATTAATATTAATTTTTAAAAATTATTAATCAATTTATATATAATTTTTTAAAAAAATATATTTTATTAATAAAAAATAATAAAATTAAAAAATAAAATTTATTATCAATGAAAAAGAACTCTTTTTTTGATTACAAATAAAAATAAATTTTAAGTAAAAATAAGCTTTAAAACGAAAAATGATATGAATTTTTAAAAAAAATAAATAAATAAAAATTTAAATAAAAAAGAAAATGGCTCAGTCGGTCTCCGCAAGCACAAGCCAACCAAGCCAAGCCAAGCTCAAAGCCGATTCCAAAGTCGATGAAGGCCATCAGTCGGTCCATAATCCAGGCATGACCGTCGCTCAGTAGAAGACTGAGATCACAGCGGACCGTGGTGATTCTGGACCCTTAAAGGATCCAAGCAAATTTATCCGCGGCTCATCAGGGCAAATCGGGTCTTTTCCACTTAGCAAACAGAGCACTGATGATCTCTTGCTCCAACCCTTGCACATTAAATGCAATGAAGAAAGACTTGGTTTTTCGCATGCCCTCTCAACACCTTTGAATGTCCAACACTTGGGTGCATGAAGATGACAAACTAGAGAGAAAATCAATTTGGTTCAACATGTTGAACCTCTTCTTATAGGCATGAACTATTGAAAATATGTTCCAAAGCCAATCGTCAGTCTGTTGATGGTTAGGCCATATATTTATAATTGTATATAAATTATAAATTAATAAAAATTATTTTTAATATTTTTCATCATAAATTCTATTGTCTTCTAATGAACTCCTATGTTGTGATGAAGTTCTTAGGACTATCTAGATTCGGTAAAGAAGAATTTATCATTTAGTCCTTAAATAGTTTACGACCAAATGATATGTGTTACTTAGGATGATAATATTTATCAAATATAGGTCGTTGTGTGCCATATAGGTTGGTTGTCTTCATAACCAAGGAGTGTTGAGACACTGATATAGTATGCAAGTGAGATGTATGAGTACATCTACACTGAACATGACCAACTCTGGAGCTTTTCTTCTATCAAGATTAGCTTTGATGGAATATGGGTATAAATATCCTTTCGACCTGAAATCACCATGGTGACTTTTAAGTAACTCATTATATTTTGGTGCTAGACTATCTGAATTTCTAATTCAGTGATGAAAGATTTCTGGACACAGTCAAGTACTTGTAGAATCGATGTGTGTATCAAGATCGGATTGACCACTTCTGATTTTAGGAGCTGTGTTCAATTATGTTTCAATTTAGCAAAACCTTGGCTAGGGTAGTCTTAGTGAGGAGTCATGGGACTAATTGCTTTGAGATACGACATGGATGTATTTTCTAGGGTTGACAGTCTAACCCTAAGTTATCTATTACACAGAGGTCATAGGAATGAAATATACGATAACCATATTCACGTAGGTTCTGAATGTTGCGATTATGATTATTCGATCTGTCCAGACATCGGATACTATTGCTGCAGAATCTGGTTGATACTAGATCAAGTTGGAGCTGAGGAAGAAGAGGTCACCATCAGTGACCTGCAAAATAAAGTTTCGTTCGAAGTCGGTGGTGGTGGCTCTGGCAGGAACCTCTGACGATCAAGTCAGCTCTTCTGACCAATAAAAATGGAGTGCTCAAGAATGAATTCAACAAAGTTTTTGGAAAGAAGAAGAGAGCTTAGAAAAAATGTATCTAGAGGATCCCTTTTTATAAATAGAGCCTGTAGCAAATTAATAGTGATGACCATAATCGTTCGGTAGTGGACCGCTCAGGGCTGCATAAAATTTATTACGAAGAGTGAGGTATCGTCAGACTGATAGTGACAGCCAAAATCGTCCAATAGTGGGCTGCTCGGGGCCGCATAGGATTTGCTACGGAGAGAGAGATGTTGTCAGACTGATAGTGATAGCCATAACCATCCGGTAGTGGGTCGCTCAAGGCTGCATGGGATTTGCTATGGAGAGAGAGGTATCGTCTGTAGTGATGTGCCCGTTTGTCGAGATTTAATAGTCGAAGTTCGGAGAAAGCAGGCATTGGTTGGTGAAGAACTTTGACATATATCAATTCTAGAGGAGTTCCGACTCCTAAAGGAAATACGACTATAGGAGATCATCCAGGAGGAATGCTAGCTGAAATTTGGAAGTAATCCGCTAGAGAAATCTGATTGAAGAAGCAGTTTGAAAGAAGTTTGGCTCCTGAAAGAATTTGACCGAATGTGAAGTTTAAAAGAAGTTCGACTCCTGAAGGAATCTGAGTGAAGAAGAAGTCCGAAAGGAGTTTGGCTCCTAGAGGAATCCGAGGGAAGGAGAAGTTCAGAAGAAGTTTGGCTCCTGAAGGAGTCCGGAAGGGGTTCGACCGTTGGAGGAGTTCAATTAGAGGAAGAATTTTTGATCGAAGCTCTTCCGTGATCGTTAGTTATATTAGGCTAAGCATCAGACTGGACTTTAGCGAGAGCGGGGTTTATCCCCAACAATAGTCCCCCCACTCCCAAGTTTGAAATTCGAAGAAAGAGAGTACAAAAAATATGACTGCCAAAGTTCTTTTTCGAACTCTACATTCATTGAGGTTGAAGCTCGGAAGAGATCTTATCTCCTACCAAGGTTGAAGGAGATCTTATCTTCTATTGAGGTTGAAGCTCCTAGAAGCTTGGTGGAGATCTTATCTTCAGTCGAGATTGAAGGAGATCGTATCTCCTATTGATGTTGAAGCTCGAAAGAGATCTTATCTCCAGTCGAGGTTAAAGAAGATCTTATCTCCTGTTGAGGTTGATGTTGAAGCTCGAAGGAGATCTTATCTTCAGTCGAGGTTGAAGAAGATCTTATCTTCTATCGATGTTGAAGTTGAAGCTCGGGAAGATCTTATCTCAACCAAGGTTGAAGGAGATCTATCTTCTGTTGATGTTGAAGTTGAAGCTTATGGAGATCTTATCTCCAACCGAGCTTGAAGGAGATCTTATCTCCTTTGATGTTGATGTTGAAGCTTGAAGGAGATCTTATCTCCAACCGAGGTTGAAGGAAGTCTTATCTTCTATTGATGTTGATGTTGAAGCTCGAGGAAGATCTTATCTCCAGCCGAGATTGAAAGAGATCTTTCGGGGAGATCTTATCTCCAGTCGAGGTTGAAGGAGATCTTATCTCCTATTGAAGCTGACGTTGAAGCTCGGAGAGATCTTATCTTTCAGCGAGGTTGAAGAAGATCTTATCTTTTATTGATATTGACATTAAAATTTGGAGAAGATCTTATCTCCAACCGAGGTTGAAGGAGATCTTATCTCCTGTTGAAGTTGACGTTGAAGCTCAGGGGAGATCTTATCTCCAGCCGAGGTTGAAGAGATCTTATCTCCTGTTGAAATTGATGTTGAAGCTCGGAGGAGATCTTATCTCTAGTCAAGGTTGAAGGAGATCTTATCTCCAATCGAGGTTGATGGAGATCTTATCTCCTATTGAAGTTGACATTGAAGCTTGGGGGAGATCTTATCTCCAACCAAGGTTGAAGGAGATCTTATCTCCTATTGATGTTGAAGTGGAAGCTCGAGGAAGATCTTATCTCTAGCCAAAGTTGAAGGAGATCTTATCTCCTGTTAAGGTTGACGTTGAAGCTCGGAGAAGATCTTATCTCCAGCCAAGGTTGAAGGAGCCGTTGTCAGGGCCTCTCTCCTCATCTTGTCTAAAATGAACGAGGCCTTCGACTTTGCTCATGTTAGGACGAGGTTCTCCTCCTGTTCCTAATGGACTGTAGGCGCACATAAGGGCCGTTGTCAGGATCTCTTCCCTCATCTCGTCTAAAATGAATGAGGCCTTCGACTTTACTCACATTAGGATGATGTTTTTCTCCTATTCCTAATGGGCTATAGGGGCACATAAGGGTCGTTGTCGGGACCTCTCCCCTTATCTCGTCTAAAATGAACGAGGCCTTCGACTTTGCTCATGTTAGAACGAGGTTCTCCTCCTATTTCTAATAGGCTGTAGGAGCATATAAGGACTGTTGTTAGAGCCTCTCCCCTCATCTCGTCTAAAATGAATGAGGCCTTCGACTTGCTCATGTTAGGATGAGGTTCTCCTCCTATTCCTAACATGGCCACTATTGATTGCTTCTTTCCTGTTATCACATAGTTTTTGCACTAAGAAATAATAATATTGAAATGGAGGAGTTTTATTGAAGGAAAATTATTAGTAGTACATCCTCAAATTTTTTAAATTCCAAGATCGTGGGAGCATTGTTCCTTTGAGCTCCTTTAGACGATAAGTTTTGGGCTGGATGATCTCCTCTATTTCATACTGGCCTTCCCAATTTGAGGCAGGCTTCTCCTGACTTTGAGGCTGAGAGATGGCAGCTCGTCGAAGCACTAAGTCCCTCAGAGATAGTGTTGATGATGCCGAGAGACGGCCGATCTTCTTATTGTTCCTCCCTTATTGGTGGTTCTGACTGTGGTAGCACCCTTGGCCGATCTTCTCTTGTTTCAGATCAGTATCTAAGAAATCGATCCAGTCGGCCTCTCCTTATGAGCTCCTCGATTTTGTCTTGGAGCTGAATGCATTTTTCAGTATCGTGGCCATGGTCACAATGGTAGAGGCAGTACTTGCTTCGATTACGCTTGTTTAGGGGAGATCATATTTCTTCTGGTCTTAGTAGCTGATTCTTAATTTCCATCAGAACTTGAGTTTTAAAAGCATTAAGAGGGGCATAGTTGTAGAACCTTCCGGAGGGAGAACTTCTTCATGCCCTTCTGTTGGAGCTTTTTTGATGACGAGCTCGAGGAGGAGTTTAGACTCGCTTGCGCTCGGAGGGAATCCATGAGTACGACCGAACTTCATTCGGCCCTCCATCAGTGGTGGGTCTATTAGACTCGCCCATTCACCGCTCTCCTGTAGTTTCTTCATCCTTTAACTTGAAGGCTTCTTCCGTACGGACATATTCCTCAGCCTGAGCTAGCAGATCAACAAAGTTTCTTGAGTACTTCTTCTCTAAGGAGAATAGCAAATCATTCTTCTAAAGGCTGCTCTTGAGTGCGGTCATTGCAACAGACTAGTCCAGGTTCTGGACCTTCAATGCAACAACATTAAACTAGATGACATAAGCCTGGATGGATTTTTCCTCCTTCTGCTTGATATTTATCAGAAAATCCGAACCTCGGTGCGGATATCGGCTACTAATGAAGTAAGCTACAGACTGATGACTCATCTGGTTAAAGGAGAAGATCATACCTGACCTCAATATTGAGTACTAGTTTCTTGTTGCTTCCTTCAAGGTAGTTGGAAAAGCTCGGCATAAGATGGTGTCTGGTGCACCATGGAGCAGCATCATGATCTGAAAGGCCTTCAGATGATCAACCGAATCAAAGGTTCTATCGTAACTTTCAAGTTGGGAAAGCTTGAAGTGCGGTGGAGTGGGGTCTTGTATAATTCGAGAAGAGAAAGGGGGATTGGTGCAGACGTCGTCATGGTGAGCCAGGGAAACGTGGTGGAATTCCTCAATCCATCAATCCATCTCTTGCAGTTTCTGATCGAGGATGTCATCTCGATCACAGATCTTGAAAGACTTCTGACTATAGATGGGGAAAGTCTCCTTTAGAGAAAAATTATGATCCGAACAAGAATTCTCTACTCTCTATTTTCTCTTCCGAGGGGCGATGGGTATGCTAGCCCAATTACTCCTCCTTAGGATCGATTTTTAACTTTTCGATGGTGGGTTTCCTAGCAAAATCACCACCGAAGGTTGCTGCATGGCCTGCACCATTTTGGCGAGGCCCTGAATCTACTGCATCAGTAGGTTAAACTGCTCCAGATCTACCATGGCCGTCGGTGGAGGAGGAGGTTGAAGTACCGACGATGGAGCAGGAATGGATGGATCTAGCTTAGATTTGGCGACAGAAGTGATAGATCTCCAGGCAGTCATCTTTCTTGGAGGCATTTCTTAGGATTGAGGAAGAGGATGGAGATGAATCTTGAAGGAGAAGATCCATAGGGTTGACTGAGCACTTTTTTAAGAATAAGGGTACCTCAGGAACAGAGGGCCCTTCCTCTAATGCTAATTCTATTGGTGCAGAATCTGGTTGACGTTGGATCGAGCTGGAGCTGAGAAAGAAGAGGTCGTTGTCGGTGACCTACGAAATAAAGTTTTGTTCAGAGTCGGTGGTGGTGGCTCCGATAGGACCCTCCGACGAGCAAGTTAGCTCTTCTGGCCAATAGAAATGGAGTGCTCAGGGATGAATTCAGCAGAATTTTTGAGAAGAAGAAGAGATTTTAGAGAAAATATATCTGGAGGATCCCTTTTATAGACAGAGCCTATAGCAAACTGATAGTGACAGCCATAACCGTCCAATAATGGGCTGCTTGGGGCTGCATGGGATTTATTATGGAGAGAGAGGTGTAGCCAGACTGATAGTGATAGTCATAACCATCCGGTAGTGGGCTGCTGGGGGCCGCGTGGGATTTGCTACGGAGAGAGAGGTATCGTCGGACTGATAGTGACAGCCATAATCATTCGGTAGTGGGCCGCTCGGGGCTGCATGGGGTCTGCTACGGAGAGAGAAGTGTCATCTATCGTGATGTACCCATTCATCGAGATTGAATAGTCGAAGTTCAGAGGAAGCAGGCAATGGTTGGTGAAGAATTTTGATATATATCAATTCTAGAGGAGTTCGGACTCCTAAAGGAAATATGGCTACAGGGAATCATCTAGAAAAAATGCTAGTTGAAATTTGAAAGTAATCTACTGGAGAAATCCGACTGAAGGAAAAGTTTGAAAGAAGTTCAGCTCTTGAAGAAATTTGACTGAAGGAGAAATTCGTAAGGAGTTTAGCTCCTAGAGGAATCTGATTGAAGGAGAAGTCCGGAAGGAGTTCGGCTCCTGCAGAAATCTGAGTGAAGAAGAAGTCCGGAAGGAGTTCGGCTCTTGAAGGAGTCTGGGAGGGGTTCGACTGTTGGAGAAAGAATTTTTGATCGAAGCTCTTCCATGATCGCCAGTTACATTAGGCTAAGCATCAGACTGGACTTCGGCTGGAGCGGGGTTTATCCCCAATAGGTACCATTGCTAGATGGTCACTTCGATTAGTATAAAAATTGGTTTTTGTGCTACCAGCTTAGGTTCGAACCTATGGGGTCACACACATTAGGAGTTTCTACCTGATCTGATGTCTGATCAAGAGTCCCATTGGTCTGGGACTCTATGGTTAAGAGTCCCACTGGATTGGAACTCTATGACCAAGAGCCACTGGACTGGGACTTTGAGTCCTACTTATCTAGGATTCTCTGATCAAGAGTTTCATTGATTTGGAACTCTATGATCAAGAGTTCCACTGGACTAGAACTCTATGACCAAGAATCCTACTGGATTAGGACTCTAAGTCCTACTTGTTTGGGACTCTCTGATCATGAGTCCTGATAATCTAGAACACTATGGTCAAGAGTCCCACTGGATTGAGACTCTGTGACCAAGAGTCCTACTAGACTAGAACTCTGAGTCCTACTCATCTGGGTCTCTTTGATTAAGAGTTTCACTAGTCTGGGACTCTATGATCGTGAGTTTGATTCATTTAGGATACTGGGTTCAAGAGTCCCACTGATTTAGAACTCTTCATAAGTTTCATGTTGATAGGACTCTATTGCTCAGTAACCCATTCGATTTGGACTCAAATATTTTTAGAGGATTAATTAGCAATTTGATTATTGATTAGGTCAATTTGATTGAGCAATGAGGATTCGATCAAGTCTGATTGAATTTGATTCGATTGGATTTGACCCGATCAGGTATGAGATGACCTAATCGCTATGAGAGTTTTGATCCTGATTTGATCAGGACGTAGATCTAATTAATTTTTAATTTGATTAAAATTTTATTGGATTAGGATAAGTCTAATTTGGTTGGATTTAACCTAATTTAATTGGATCTAGATTAATTGGTTTTGGTTGAAATCAATTAGGACCAAGTCAAATGAAGTTTGAATTCAAATTCTCCCATGCACCCATCATTTTTGACTTTTCCACTCTACTTCCCATGTCCTCCCTTTTGTTTGTTGAATATTTTTTGCGAAATAAAAATGTGCACATAGAAGGAGAGTCCTTCTGCATGTTAAATATAAGGGAGGGGATGTTGGATAAGGATAAGAGGCTCATTTGATTTTTGAAATCAAGTGAGTAGTTAAAACCTCTCAACCACTCGATCCTTATCATTTTCCATGTAGTTTTCTCATGGTATTTACATCAATAAATTATGAGAATTTTTATACATATAGGATAGGGGGTTAGCATTACATGGTAAAATTTTTAGAGTGTTTGGGTGAAAAAAATCTTGAAGTAAAGGTGAATAGGATCCTGCAACACTCTTCTTTTCCCTTATGCCTCTCTTCTCTTATAATTTTCACCTCTAAGGATATCCTATTTTTAGATATGATCTAAATAGGGATTACATATCTAAAAGTTATCTTTCCATGAAAACTTATTTTATGAAAAAACTCCACACAGAGAGGGTGTGATAGGATTTTTAGTGTGTCAGGGTTTTTGGACAGAGTAAAATCCTAGATTTAGAAATCTGGGTTCAGGTGGAGAGATCAAGTGCTGTGAGCATAGGATCACAACCAAATTTAAAACACATCTTCATCATCCTCCAATATTTATATTTTAATTTTTTAAAATATTTATAAAATTAGAA
The DNA here is from genome assembly GCA_006176705.1 of Cocos nucifera. Taxonomy (NCBI): domain Eukaryota; kingdom Viridiplantae; phylum Streptophyta; class Magnoliopsida; order Arecales; family Arecaceae; genus Cocos; species Cocos nucifera. The sequence continues at coordinate 29,230 of QRFJ01001663.1, read as the reverse complement.
AGTATATGATCGATCGTGATCAGCCATCAAAGGCCCCAACGAGAAGCTAGCACTCAAGTGGGGCTGATCAGGACCAAAAGCTCCATGTGGATCAATTGTAGAGGTCGGACATATGTGTGGCTATGACATGATACTAAATTATTATTCGATAGACTCAGATTATGATGATTGACTACCTGCAAAAAAGATATTATATTCTGAATACGTAGATGTAGTAAATAGTTTATTATATAGTTTTATTTTTAGATCTATTGATGTATGCATGTATATTATGTTTAGATCCTAATATATAGGGTTAAATAATCTAATATGATCAGTAGATAATTAATTAGATTAATTATTTTTTGCTATATCATTGCTATTTTTAAAATATTTTTCGAAAGTAGTATGGCAAATCCTGCACTATTTTCTTAAATTGGTATCAGAGCAAGATTCTTTAAACATGATATGCTTGTATATTTAGATTAATAATTTAGATTTGATCTAAATATTAATCTAATAATTAGAGTAATTAGATCTAAAAAAATAAAATTTAGATCATACAAACTGCAGGTTATCCTGCTGTAGGATTTACCCCCTATAGTGAAAAGGTTATCCTAGTACGTTGCTGATCTACATCGTTAATTATAAAATTACTAGATTTGATCTAATATTTTTATGATTAATTATATTAGGCTTTAATCTAATTTATGATCATGAATACATAATTAGATAAAGTTTGATTTATGATTTTATGATTATGTAGTGTACATAGTTTTAGATTAAACCTTACAACTAGTGTTGTTTATGAATTGAGATGATTTAATTTTGAAATAAGTCGACTCAATTAGTGAACAATGCTAAGTTATAAAGAACCTTTTAAAATTCAAAATATTTTTGAAATGCTGAACCCTAACCCTTAGCCTATAAACTTAATTAAAAATTAAGTATAATGATTTAGTGTCTAGAATTGTGAATTAAGATTCTAAGTTATTAATCATAAACTTGTGGGTTATTGGGTTAGCTGAATTAGGTCCATAAATTGGATTAGATCTAAGGTTAATTAAAAGGTAGACTAATTTAGAATAATTAATCAAATCTAATTAAATGTTAATTTAGATTAGGTCAAGGACTCTATAGACTCAATTACAATAGTTGTAGTTGGTCAAGTCCATGCCTTTAACAAGGACCAAATAGACTTGATTCAAGGCTACGCGGTCGAATATAAAATTACTAGGTTGGTCAAATTAAACCTAATGAATCAGATGGTATCTAAGGTAAGTTTGGCAGTTTGACCAGTGGTTTTTAATTGGGAGCTACTCGCATTGATTCAATCTTTGACGAGTTAATGGCATATCCCTTATTGATCTCGCTAACTTGGCCATTCTGGTGAGTTAGATTTTGATTAGATCACTTGGTGATTCAGGCTCACCTATATCTATTAGGTAAATCAATTTGACTGATTTAGGTGCTCCTAATGCCAGCTTAGATTAGATTCTTTTTTGACTTGGTGAAGTTAGTGGGAGGATAGAAATTGGCTCGCTGAATTTTTTTAAATTAGTTAACTAAATTCTCTAAAATTATTAGGTTCTTAAAAATAAAATAGTTATATAGATAACTAAATCATAGCCTCCCATTAAGTTGAGTGATAATGAATTCATTAGTATAATGATCATTGGAGGCCTAAAGGCCTGGTGATTATTGACTAATGAAATTATCATTCATAAAATGATAATTTGGTTAAGTCTTTCTGATGGTGGTTAGGTTGGCCGACCAAAGTCGAGCCTGATCATTTATTGGTTAGATAAGATCAAATGTGGTTATGTTAATGGTTGGACCTAACTGAACCTTTTTCAGTGGAGGCCAAAGCTTACTAATTAGGTCTATGGGAAAAAATCAATGTTACTAAAAGTTATTTAGAGAAACAATTGATTTTGAATCTACCCATAGGTGCACATGGGTTGACCAACCAAAGTTGGGTTCATATGTAGTCTATGTGGATTCTAGTACCCACTAAGGATTCTAGTAGTCTATATGGATTCTAGTACCCATTAAAGATAAGAGGCTCATTTGATTTTTGAAATTAAGTGAGTGGTTAAAATCTTTCAACCACTCAACCTTTATCATTTTCCATGCAGTTTTATTATGGTATTCATGTCAATAAATTATGAGAATTTTTATACATGTAGGAGAGGGGGTTAGCATTATGTGGTAAAAATTTTAGAGTGTTTGAGCATTAGTTTTGGGCAAAAAAAATCTTGGGGTGAAGGTGAATAGGATCCTGCAGCACTCTTCTTTTCCCTTATACCTCTCTTCTCTTATGATTTTCACCTCTAAGGATATTCTATTTTTAGATATGATCTCAATAGGAATTATAGATCTAAAAGTTATCTTTCCATGGAAACTTATTTTATAGAAAAACTACACACAGAGAGGGTGTGATAGGATTTTTAGTGTGTCAGGGTTTTTAGGCCGAGTGAAATCCTAAATTTGGGAATCTTGGTTCGGATGGAGAGATCGAGTACTGTGAGCATCGGATCGCCACCAAATTTGAAACACATCTTTATAATCCTCCAATATTTATATTCTAATATTTTAGAATATCTAAAAAATTAGAAAGTATGTGATCGATCAGATCAATCATAATCAACCATCGAAGGCTCTGGCGAGGAGCTAGTATTTTAGTAGGGCTGATCGGGACCAGAAGCTCCATGTGGACCAACCGTAGAGGTCGGACATGTGTGCGACTGTGACATGATACCAGAGTATTATTCGATGGACTCAGATTATGGTGATCGACTATCCGCAAAAAGGTATTATATTCTGAACACGTAGATGTAGTAAATAGTTTATTATATAGTTTTATTTTCAGATTTATTGATGTATGCATGCATATTATGTTTAGATCCTAATGTATAGGGTTAAATAATCTGATATGATCGGTAGATAATTAATTAGATTAATTATTTTTTGCTGCATCATTACAATTTTTGAAATATTTTTTGAATGTTGCATGGCAAACCCTGCATTGTTTTCTTCATGAACTCCTTCATGCAATAAAGCCTTAAGCATCCAAGAGTTTTTCTCCTATTAAAATTCCTTCTTACATGAGGAGTTGGGGTGCACAAGAAAGCCTTCACCATGTGAAACACCTTCACATGATGTAGAGGGGCATGGAACCAACCTTAGGGCAAGAGGCGGGGCATTATATCTCTTTTCCATGTTAAAACTCTTCTAATGTGATGAGTCATAGTTCTAAAGAGGGTGAGGCATTAGGCTTCCTATTAAATCTGATTTCATGTGAACAAATTCACATAGGAGTCCTAATTCCATAAGACTTTAACATATCAAACCTTTTGATTTAGTCAAAGCCTTGTTTAAGGAGGACTCTTGGGCTAGCCTTGGGCACGCTTTCTCTCTTGCACATGAAGAATGCTTGGGTGCACAACTCTTGGCATCTATTACTCTTTGGCATGTGCTTTGACCAATTCAAAACCTTATCTCATACAAAGTCTAAGTGGTATGAGAATTCTAGGGTTTGACCATGTGCTAGCATGAAAAAATCCAAAATCCTTTAGGATTTCTCATAAATCCTAATTCAATTAGGACTTTTAAAGCCTAATCTTAAGTTTTTGACCAATTTTCTTTTATATATGATCCCATAGGTTATATTCTATTTGTTGAACCCCTTAAGTGATTTTGATGATGACCAAACATTAGAACAAATGATTATTAACATATTTTATTTTAAGTGTTCCAATGTTAGAAGAAAGAGAGCTCTTTGACCAAAATAAGAATGAAATGAAGCTCAACTTAAATAAAAATCAAATCCTCTTGTTTGGTGTATAAATTCCCTCAAAATAGCCTTGGACCAGTTTTCGAGATGTCTCAAAATTTTTTCAAGAGCTCTCGAGTGGACTGGCATGCCCAAATGAAGTTCTGGCATAATTTTGAGAGATCTTGAGTGAATCTCGAGAGTTTTTGATCTCAGAAGATAGAAATCTAGTTTTTATGCTCTGAGAGCGAGAGGTCTCACAGGATTTTCGAAAGGTCTCGCGGTTCCAGTGAGATATCTTGTTCAAAATTGGGAGGTCTCGATCTTAAATGAACCAATTTTTTTAGAAAGCTATTTTTTTAAGCATCTAAAGGCGAGAGCTCTCCTGATCAAATCGAGAGACCTCGTAACTCGATGAGACATCTTGAGACAAACTGAGAGGTCTCAAGACTCGGCGATAATTTTTTGATGAGGCATTCTAGATTGGATTTTTTTGGGCCCAACGGCTAGTTGTTGCTCTCCAATGATCGGATTTCACTTTTCCTAAACTCCAATCATCACCAAAAGAGAGGGAATGCTTCAGATATAAAAGGAAGAAGGCATGTTTTCAATTAAAAAAAAGAAAAATAAGGGAAAGCAAAGCACGCTCTGTTCTTCAACGAATACCCAATCTCCAATCAAATAGTTCTCTCAAGCTTTGAAGAACCCTCAAGTACAATGACTCCAAGCATTCAAGGAGGGTTCCAACGAACTACAATGACAACTTTTCTGCTCACTCAAAGGGGCATTTCTAGTTGTAAAATTCTTCTTCTTCTTTTCGTGTACTTGATTTTAACCGGGGCTAAAACTTGAGTTTTGGAATATTTCTTCCCAATTGTTTGTTTCAGATTGATTTGTCTGATCTTTATAGGGGTTGTGGTTGGTGAACCTAAGGAAAAAACCAACTGAATTTTTTGGATAGTGAGCTCAAAAAATTATCCGACTGTAATCTTGTGAGATTATAGTGAAATTCTCAAGAGTCTTGCTTGGAGAGTAGACGTAGGTGCTGGAAGTACACTAAACCACTATAAAATTCTTTTGTTTGTATATGTGTTATTGCTTGTCTTTTATTTGCTCACTCATTTGATTCACATAGGCTTCGATCATTTTTCACTGCACATATCTGTTTTAATTTTTGAAAACCCAATTCACCCCCAATCCTCTTGGGTTGTCTATCTGGGCAACACTATTTGATAGTGAGATATTGCAATCTCCATCAATAATTTCATTGAAACTTCTTTTAATGGATTGGAATAATTCCAACTCTTCCAATAAAAATTATTGGCTATCAAAATAATTCTTATGAGTCTCATAGTCCACCAGTGATGCCTAGCAGTTGTTGGGTTTGGGTATTTTTACACATGCAGATTTCAAAAATATTTTTTGAAATTAAAGCAGTGGAAGACTAGATTACATGATTTAATATATGCATGCATTGATCTAATCTAACACCTACAGATCTGTTCATATGATAAAAATAAGAACATGCATACATGATCTGATTTCAAATGAAAATAAAAATTGGTGATCAGATCACCTACCTAAATCGCTGAACTCCTTATGATCTAGATCTAAAGATGTCTTAGATTCTCTTGAAGCCGCACACGTGTCCGACCTCTATAGATATCCACTCGGGACTCGATCTAGGATGCTCCTCCTTCAAGTCCTCCTTTTTCAAGTTGGATCTTCCAAAAGCATAGATCAGCCTTTAGATCTGATCTAGATCGACTGGATCTTCCTTCTTATCTTCTTTTCGAACATAGATCTGAATCACGATTGGCTCAGATTTGCTCAAATCTACTCAAATTTGTTGTGCCCAACACCTTCGGCACCAGGATCAAGGAGATGCCTAACTCCTTCATGCATGAGGGAGGAAGAGGGCGTGGGATGAGGGAGGTGTGAGAACAAAGAGGGGGTGTGGGATCTAGAGTGGCACAAGAATTTTGCATATAGGTTACGCTAAAAAGAAATTAGATTTGTTTTAAGGGGTTAAATAAATTCTAGAGTCCTTCTGCTTTAAGTCATTAACTTTTCAACTGCTTAAAGCAGAAGGATTCTTCTTCTGGCTGCCCAAACCCCTTTTTGATTTTTCCTAAACTCACACAAAAACCAGAGGATAAGGGGGCACCAACTATTGGTGCCCCTTTGCGCTTATCTAGATAGGGGATGCAACCCCTCTAGATCTCATTCAGAGATGGCGTGCGCCCCTCTCTCTCTTATCCAAACACTAGGAGGCGTGCACCCCTAGTTCTTATCCAGATGAGAGGAGGCGTGTCCCCCTCTCTGGACTCCACACAAACACCAAATAAGGAGGCATGCGCCCCCTTTTTCTCTCCTCATTTCCATGCAAAACTCAAAGAAGGGGTGCCAACTTTTGGTGCCCCAACTTCTCATCCTTTTCTGATCTAGTGAGAGAAGATCAGATGGGCTTTTGACTTAAACAAAATCTTATCTAATAGGTTGATCAAGTCAAGAACAATTTGGGTTTAACCATATGCTAGTATGGTGCACCTAAACCCAATAGGATTTCTTCTAACCCAATTGAAACTTCATAAGTCCAATTGATCAATCCAAGATCAAATCTCTTTGTTGTTTGATCCCATATGTTTAATTCTATCTAATAGTAAGACATACCATGATCTCTATCATAGTATCATCGAAACATTTTTTAATAGATTGAAACAATTCCAACTCACACCTATCAAGGATCATCGATCCAGAATGATCCTAGTGAGTTCTCACAATCTACTAGTGATACCTAGTAGTATATAGTGGCAACTAAGCAGAACTGAACAAATAAAACTTGTATATGTAGTTACTGTATGATTCGGTCCCTCTATTATGAGTTTCGACTAAGATGGAGGTTATGAAAACTCGTTAAATCCTAATATCTATCATATAGAAAATTTGATCAACTCGAGTCCAAATTATGAAACTCATGAAAACTTTCCATCAATCATCTTGCTATGACTATAGACTTAAGGACTCAGCCTCTCAAATTCTTTAGGACTACTCCTTATCTACTAAGGTCGATAGATCACATGCATTTAGGTGTCTATCATACTCCTACAATAAACCTACTACAGTCAACATATACTATAAGGATCCAAATGGCTAGGAGACCATATTTATGTGCAGTCAAACTATAGCAACATCACTTTGAGTAGCCGAGGTACCACAGATTAAGGATTCATTCATACTACTATAGCATCGAGAAGATCACTGATGAGTGAGTAGATATCCATATGATTTCTTATATGGTCATGCTCGATACTGATACTCATCAACAACCACCTGTACTCTCGCTTGGTATCCTCATACCGTAGAATAAAGACTCGTCTATCCTAAAGAAAGCGATCCATGTACTGATCTAATTGAAGAAAATTATGGATGTTCTATGCATGCAATTTTCAAAATTTTAGTGGAATAGGTTTAGATTAAATAATTTAATCCAGATTACATGCAAGAGATCAAATCTAAACTACCATTCTCAAGATATATAATATGATTTAAGATGCAATTATAATCTAAAAATAAAAGTCTTGCATCGATCGCATCAATGCCCTAATCAGATCTAACCATCAGAACTGATCTAATATGATTTAATGAGTTCAGAACTCATTATCTTTGCATGGATTGTCGAACACCACTATTGATTATAAGGATCTGAAGGTCTTACTAGTTGGTCACAACCGCACAGGATGTTCGATCTCTATGGATTGTCCACTCGAAGCTCTGATCTGATCTACCTTCTCGGGAGTGCTAGCTCGCACGAAAGGCTGGTGAATGGCTGATTTGCTTTCTTCTTTGGATCTTTCGGACTCTCCTAGATCTGAAAAAGAACCTATGGGAGGATTTGATGGTGGAAGAAGATGGAGAAGATCTATCTTCTCCCTTTGTTTTTTCCTCACATGAAAACCTAGATCAAATCTAGGTTTCTCTCACACCCAAGAAGAATAATTTTCCTTTAAGATCTGATGGCAAGGAAGACCCTCCAATCTCATGCCATGTTCTCCCTAAGAACCCTTTCTCACAGTAAAATTGCCATCATTTTGTCGCACAAAATAATCCTTCTTAAGGAGGTGGTGAGTAGAGGATAGGATAAGACAAGGATAGATTTAGTTAGTATCAAATTCAAACAAAACTTCATCCTAGTCTCATGTTGACTTAAAATGATATTTGAATTCAACTTAAAACAAATTTTATCCTTATCCAATGGGCTATGAGAGGGGGCAACAAAACTCTTCTGGGCATGAGAAATCTTCATGCAAAACTAATTTTTGTGTGGAGAAAAGTTGGCATAAAAAAAGGTGGCACATGGGGAGAAGTCCAAACATTTTGGACTTTAGATTTTAGTCATTTTGTTCTAACCAAATCTCATCCAATTAGATCCAAATAAATAAGAGCGAACCTAATCTAATCAGGAACCAGACCAATTCAATCAAATTCTAATCATATTAGAAATTGATCGAGCCTAAATCCTGATCAAATCAGAAATCAATCTCTTAGCAATTAGGTCATCTCATAACCTAATCGGGTCAAACCAAATTGAATCTAATTTAATTAGATTTAATCCAAATATAGTGATCAATCAAATTAGCTAGTTAGTAATATAATTGCTAATAAATTCTCTAATAATGATAGAGTTTCAGTCCAGTGGGACTCTTAATCAGCCATTATGATCAATCAGAAACTTCTTTTGAGTGTGACCCCATAAGTTCAAACTTAAGTTGGTAGCAAAAAAATAAATTTCTGTACTAATTAAAATGACCATCTAGCAATGGTATTCGATATCTGGATAGACTGAATTATGAAAAGCAACATCCAAGAATCTAATAGAATATGGTTACCATATAATTCATCCCTTTGACCTAGAATGCTCAGAGGATGACCTAAGATTTAACTGTCAATCCTGAATAAATCATCCATATTATAATTTAATCTTTTAAATCCATCATATGAATTATCTCGACTGAGGTTTTACTAAATTGAAATACAGTAATGCACTATCTTCTTTAATCCGAAGGGGTCAATTCTATATCTTAACTCACATATCGACTTTATAAGTACTTGACCGTGCTCAGAAATCTTCTATTATTGAATTAAAAATTTAGATAGTCCAGTATCAAAGCATAGTGAGTTTCTTGCAAGTCACCATGATGATCTCAAATCAAAGGAATATTTAAAAAATATCCCTCAGAGACAACTCTTGATATCAGAGTGTGCTAGAGTCGGTCACGTTCAGTGCAGATGTACTCCTACATCTCATCTGCATGTCATACCAATATCTCCATACTTCTTGATTAAGAGGACAACCAATCCATATAGCACACAATGACCTACACTTGATATAGCTATTATCCTAGTAATAGCATATCATTTGATCACGAATATGTTTAAGAACTAAACAATAAATCTTCTTTTATTAATAAAAATAGTCCTAAGGACTTCATCATAATATAGGAGTGTTGGGTATTGTATCCTAAAGCCAATCATTTAGATTGTAGATGGTTAAGTTGAATGTAAAATATACTTGAATTATTAATGAATAAAATTATTATTCTAATTTTTTCATCATATTTATGTATCTTCGTGTAATGAACTCTTCTGTGATGATCTTAGGACTATTTAGATTCGACAAAGGAGGATTTATCGTTTAGTTCTTAAATCTATTCATGATCAAATGATATGTTGTTACCGAGGATGACAACATTTATCGAGTGTAGGTCGTTGTGTGCCATATGTATTGATTGTCCTCTTAATCAAGGAGTATAGAGATACTAGTATGGCTGTAGGTAAAGTATAGGGATATATTTCACTAAATATGATCTAATTACGGAGCTCTCTGCTATCAAGAGTTGCTCATAAAGGATATAGATATAAGTATCTCTTGGACCTGAGATCACCATGGTGACTTGCAAGCAACTCACTGCACTTTGGTATCGAACTATTTGAATTTCTAATTCAGTGATGGAAGGCTTCTTGATGCAGTCAAGTACTTATTTAGTCGATATATGAGTCAAGATGGAATTGACCCCTTGGAGTAAATGCATCACTGTATTTCAATTTAGCAATATCTTGATCGGGGTTATCCATATGATGGACATTAAAATTTGAAATATAATGTAGATGATTTTTCAGAATTGACAGTTAAACCCTAGGTCATCTTTTGAGCATTGGGATCAAGGGGATGAATTATACGATAACCATATACCATGGGTTCATCGATGTTGCGTTACGATCATTCAATCTATCCGGACATTGGGTACCATTGCTAGATGGTCACATCGATTAGCATAAAAATTGATTCCTATGCTACTAGCTTAGGATTTGAACCTATGGGGTCACTTACAATAGAAGTTTTTACCTGATCTGATGGCTAATTAAGAGTCCCAATGATCTAGGATTCTGTAGTCAAGAGTTCTACTGGATTGGGACTCTATGGTCAAGAGTTCCACTAAACTGAGACTCTATGATCAAGAGTCCTATTGTATTGGAACTCTGAGTCTCATTGGTCTGGGACTTTGTAATCACAAGTTTCATTTGATACTGGGATCAAGAGTCCTACTGATTTGGGACTCTTCGATCAAGAGTTTTATATAGATGTGACTCTATTGTCCAGACATCCATCCGACTAGAATTTTAATATTATTAGAGTATTAATTAGCAATTAGATTATTGATTAACTTAATTTAATTGAGCGATGAGGATTCGATCAAATTTAATTGAATTTGATTCGATTGTGTTTGACCCGATCAGGTCATGAGATGACCTTATCGCTATGGGAGATTCGATCCTGATTTGATTGGAACCTGAATCTAATTAATTTTTAATTTGATTAAGATTTTTTTAGGTTAGGTTAAGCCTAATTTAATTAGGTTTGACCTAGTTTAATTAGATCTAGATAAATTAGTTTGGTTGAAATCAATTTGAATAGGTCAAATTAGATTTGAATTTTGAACTCCTATCTCTTTGTGCCACCCTACTTTGACCCACGCCCTCTCTCACGCAAATTCTAAATTTGCGTGGGCTTTTTCCATGCCAAGAAGAGTTTGTGCACCTCCATCTAACCTAGTCTAAGGGTTGGACCGATTTAAATTAAGTTGAATTTTGAATTTAACTTAGATGGTAAGTGGTTCAAACTAATCTCAACCTATCCAAACTCCATGTCATTCTCATTTTGTCGCACATTTTGATGTGCTTTCAGTGTGGGCGCATAGAAGGAGAGTCCTTCTATGCATCACCTACTAGGATGGGGCATTGGAATAGGATAAAACACCCACTTGAATTTCGAATTAAAGTGGATGGGTTTGAACAACCCTAACCTTTCTATCCACTCCCATGCAATTCCCATTACAATGCATACCTATTACAATCAGATTTTTTGGGCACGTGCAAGTTTGACAGAGTGGGAGTGCAAGAGGAATTAGAGAGTACATGGGACACTTTCTAAGAGAGAGAAAATTAGTGGGGAGTGCAAGTTTTTGTGCGTGAGAATCAGTCTAGCGCAGATTGTCTACGCTGCCTCTTATTCTTTCTCATGCAAATTTTAAATAGTTAAAATTTGCATGCAAATTTTTTTTGTGAAAAGAGTTTCATGAAAATCAAAGAGAAGGGCATGAGGGCCATCTGAGTGCATGATCTGAGAGTTAGAAAAATCCAGATAGTCTGGATTCCAAGGTTTCTGGAAGTGGGTTGCCCTAGGGTTTTGACCTAGGATTTAGATGGAGAGTTCGAGTATTGTGAGCATCGGATGGTCACTGAAATACCCACATCTCTTCCTCATCATCTATTCTTTGTCTTCTGACCTTTTGGAGCATCGAAGAGATTGGAAGAAAGGTGGTTGATCGGATCAACCGGGATCAGCCATCGAAGGCTTCGGCGAGGAGCTAGCACTCCGGTGGAACTGGTCAGGATCAGGACCTCTATGTGGACTGACCGTAGAGGCCAGACGACTATGTGTTTGCATCACGATGTGAGGAGGCTCTTCCTAGCTATTTCAAATTGTAGAGTTCGACTATCCACACTCAGGAATCATGTTCTGTACATGAGTAGAAAAGTAAATTTGATTTACTATTCCTAGCATTCATTAAATTTCTTTTTAACATATAACATATCTCAATCCTCGTGTAGGATTTATGATATGATCATTGTATGCATAAAATTAATGTTAGATTAATTTTACCTTTCGCTACACATAAATATCAAAAAAGTTTCGAAAAGCATGCTTAGAATCTTGCACCATTTCCTTCAATGGTATTAGAGCACTAGGTTGCATGACATATTTTATATGTTAATTAGAAATATGAATGGATACATATTTGATATGTTATAGATCTAAAAGGATTTTCTTATTGAAATTATTTCAATTTGATAAACATGAATGAGTTTAGATTAGATCTAAAAGGATTCATGGTTTAATTATGATTGATTTTCTATTTAAAACTAGCAATAGGATGCTGTTTGTGAAATGAGCTGACTCATTTTTGAAATGAGTCAATCCATTTGATAAATAAAAAATAGAATTTTTTTTTAAAATTTAAAAATTATTTTTAAAATGCTAAACCCAACTCATCAGTCCAAAAACTTAATTAAAAGAATTAAGTGTTGTTCAGTAGGATTTAGAATTATAAATTAAAGATCCTAAGACAAAATTATAAGATTGTGGGTTAAAGGGTTAGATGAATTAGGTCCATTAATTGGGTTAGACCTAAAGTTAGTTAAAGAATGGATCTAACTAGAGTAATTGATCAAATCTAACCAAATGTTGAATTAGATTAGGTCAAGGATACTCTAAATTCAACTTCAATAGTTGTAGGTTAGACCTAAATGTTGAATTAGATTGATCAAATCTAACCAAATGTTGGACAAGTCTATATCTTTAATAAGGACTAAGATGGACTTGATTCATGGCTAAGCAGTCAAGCCCAAAATTACTAGATCAATCAAATTGAATCTAATTAATCAGTTGGTGTTTAAGATAAGTTTGACAGTCTAGACCAGTGATTTTTAATTGAAAGCTACTTGTACTGATTCGATCTTTGATGAGTTAATGGTATATTCCTTCTACTGATCTCACTTACCTGGTCGACATGATCGATTATGATTTGATTAGATCACTTGGTGATTCGAACTGATCTATGTTCTAGGAATCAGTTTGATTAATTTCAATCAGTAGACTGAATTTGGTGCCCATGGACCAAAATTGATTCTAGTTCTCATATATTGACTTGGTGAAGTTAGTGGGAGGATTTGACTTGGTGAAGTTAGTGGGAGTAAATTGGTCCATGTTTTCTCTATCTTAAAATTACTAGTAACCTAAATCCTCTAAATTATTAGGTCCTTAGAAATGATAAAGTTATGGGGATAACTAAGTCATAGCCTCCCATTAAGGTGAATGGTAATGAGTCCAATTTTCTAGATGGACATTGGAGGTGCCTTATACCTGGTGTTCATCTGGATATTGAAATTACTGTCCATCAAATGATTATTAGTTACACTCTCCAAACGACGATCAGGTTGGTCAGAGCTTTCATTGGACCTGATCTTCGTTCGTTTGATGCATCGAACTCAATTACGTTAATTATTGGACCTAACCAGGCCTTTTTAGTGGAGGCCATAGCCTATTGAATTGATTTCTAGGGTAAAATTAAGATACTAAAAATTGTTTAAAGAAATAATTAGTTATGAACCTACCTATAGATGCACACGAGTTAGCCAGAGCTTTTCTTGGGTCCGTTTGTAGTCTATGTGGATTTCAATACCACTAAGGAGTTAGTGTAATTCATCAAATTGAAGGTAGAGGCTACTTATTCGTAAAAGTAGTGGGAGGATCTTTAGACTAAAGTTCAAGTTTTTAGGGTTAAATAATTCAAGTACTAATATGGTCTTGTATTTTTTCTTTTAGTCGAATAGAATAGCTAGTGTAAGTCTGGTTTATTCACTGTTGGACAGTAACAAGCTTATAGGATCTGATTTCAAGAAGTCTAGTGTTGACCCTAATCAGGCAGACCCGAAGAGAAATTATTCTCTGGACCCGAATAAGTTGAACAAGAGAAATCAGTAAGTAGTTGCTAGTCAAGGCTATTATATGATAACACCTTATAATTTTTTTATTTATGATACATCTATCTGGGTATTAAATATTGAAAATCCAGTTTATATATGCAATTCATTGCATGAATTTCAAATTGATAGAAAGTTTGAGAACGACGATAGATTTTTGAATGTTAGGAATGGAAGGAATGTTCTAGTCCTAGCATTAGAAACTCTTGAGCTTATTTTCAAAATAAATAATATCATTTTAAGTGATTGTCACTATGGTTTATCTTTTATGATGAACATAATATCTATAGGGCTTTAGGCCCAAGATGGTTATTATTTATCAATAAAAAAAATATTATGATATTATTATGAATAATATTATAATAATATGAGGATAATTAAAAAATAATATTTATATTTTATCATAGTCTATTAGTGTAATGTACACGTCAAATAAACGTTCGAAACTAGATAATGTCATTGATGCCTATCTTTGGTACTGTCGGCTCAATCATATAAACAAGAATAGGATCAACAAGTTAGTCAAGAAGCATATTCTTGATATCAATGATTGTGAATCATTGACTACCTGTGAGTCCTGCCTTCTTGGTAAGATGACCAAATCATTTTTTACTGAAAAAGGGTGAATGAACCACTGATCTTCTGGGTCAAGTAGATACTGATGTATATGAACTTATGAATACATATGCTAGAGGTGGATATTACTACTTAATTACATTTATTGACAACCTATCTAGGTATGGGTATATCTATCTTATGAAGAGTAAATCTGATTCATTTGAAATGTTCCAACGATATTGAAATGAGGTAGAAAAACAACTTGAGAAAAGTATTAAAACTCTTCAGTCAGACCGAGGAGGTGAATATCTTTCTAATGAATTTTTGATATATCAAGAAAAGAATGAGATTCTCTCATAATGGATCCATTCTAAAATATCACAGCATAATAGTGTATTTGAAAGAAGGAATTGGATCCTGTTAGACATAGTTCGATGTTGGAAACGAAGGAAAAACCTATTTTCCTGGTATAGGATTGTTCAATCTGATTGGATCTAAAGAAATATTTTAAAATTTTTTTCTAAAATTCTAATCAAATCTAAGATATCTTTGATCTGATCATAATAATCTAATATTAAAAATTAAAAATAAAATTAAATTAGATTTAATTCAAAGTACTTGATTGGGTAATCTAATTATCCTACGATGATCT
This sequence comes from Cocos nucifera, assembly GCA_006176705.1. NCBI lineage: Eukaryota > Viridiplantae > Streptophyta > Magnoliopsida > Arecales > Arecaceae > Cocos > Cocos nucifera. The sequence goes on along the minus strand of QRFJ01001663.1, from coordinate 14,162 downwards.
TGATCTTTCTTGAGGTTTTGGAGGGAGTCACGCATGAGCCTAACCTCTACCAGTATCCACTCAGGCAGGATCTGGACATCTTCTTCTTGCAAATCTTTTCTCCAAAGATCAAATCTGGATCTGATCTAAAGAATCTTCAAAACAACTTCTAAAGGCAGCCTGTCCGTCTCACGAACACCATCATGTAGATGCTAAAATCTTCTTAATATTAATTGGATCTTCTTCTCAGATTTATTTCCAAACTTTGGCACTTAGAAGAAGGGGAGAGAGAGGATCAGAGGAGGCATGGAAGGTGGAAGGGGCGGTAGCATATGGATGTGGCAAAAATCAAAATTAAATTCGTAGGCTTATGTACAGGGGTTTATATAAGAGTTGTTTGCGCCATCTAGAATCCTAAGTGACCAAGCAACTTGTTTGCTTGATTACTTAGGACTCCTACTTGATAGCCCACATCCCAAACCTGGTCTACAACAAGTTTGGTCATCCAAAATACTTCCCAAAGTGGTGTGGAGAAAGGATGAGGAGTCCATGGCGCATGGGACTCCTCGCTTTAAGAGTTTGATCCAAATCAAACTTTGTCATAATCTAGTCAAAACTCTACCATAAATCACGAAATTTGGCAAATCAATAGCTCGTATTGAGCCCTACCACATATCCAAAAATCAAAGCAAACCAATTTTCAGAGAATTTTTTAGAAGCCTCTGATTAGGTGACCCTCATCTCTCTCAATTTAGGTCAACTTTTGATCCTAGTCCAATTTGACCATGAATGGATTTAATTTCTATAATTAATCTGATCTGGACTTATTCCAATCATATAAAAATAAACCCATTCAAAATATAAGAATGAGTCAAATTAAATTCAACTCAGTTACGATGAATCAGAAAGATTATAGAATGAGAAGATCAGGCTCAATCGTGTGCCAGCACGATTACCTTAAACCTGATTGGATCTAATCCAAATCGATCGAACTGGATTAGCTCAATTGATGACATCCGAACCCAAATCATTATTTGTATGATCTAGTTAGGTTCAGTCCTGTATGATAATGAGACATGTCATAATCTCCATCATCAACATCATCGAAATACCTTTCGATGGATTAGAACTTTTCTGATTCACATAATTAGAATGATCGATCATCAAAATCATTCTAATTGCTCCCAAAATCCATCAGTGACACCTAACAGTATATGGTGGCAACCCATCAGAACTGAAAATGAACCTCTCAGTGCAGCTACCTATGTGCTTGGGTTCTTCTATCTTGAGTCCCAACAGGATTAGGGTTAAGATGAACTCGTCAAACCCAATATCCGTCATATGAATTAATCAATCGATTCGAATCCTATGTGAAACCCTAATAGAAACTCTTTCTATCATTTTCACTCTACCATGGCTATGGGCTTATGGACTTGATTCTCATGATCATCATAGGGCTACTCCTCATCAATCAAGGTAGATAGATCCCCTATTGGTGCAATCCAATTCCTACAATGAATGTGCTATGGCCAACATACACCTCAAAATTTCGAATGGCTAGGAGATCAAGTTATGGTATAGTCAAACTATAACATCCTTAAGGTGAATTATCGATCTACCTCAGGTCAAAGAACCAGACACACTACTACAACATTGAGGCAGTCATCGATGAGAAGGTAGACTTTCTTATGACTGCTTGAGGTGGTCACGCTCTGTGCCCTCATTCTCTAACGAGTACTTGCACTCTCACTCTAGTGTCTCCACACCATAGATTCAAGATTCATTTACCCAAAGAAAGTGATCGTACACCAACCTTTCGGATCAATCACCATCCTCATGATGGTTCTACGGTCGAAAGCAGTTTATGAGTTAATTATGAAAATTCATGTCTTAAATTTTTAACTCTTAAAAATATGAATTGTCATTATCATTAACTCAAAGGATGTATCATAGATACTTTAAATACACACTATGATAGAAAATAAATTTTTTATTAATTTATAGTCAAAATTATAAAATTGCCCTTAGAAGTGTATTACAAGTGGTAGCCAATCTGGCTTCTAGGGTACATATCTAACAAACTCCCACTTGACCTAAAGCTAATTGGCTACAAATCTAAGTCCCATCTTCTCAAGATGGGCTTCGATCTTCTGCTGGCCTAAAGGCTTCGTCAATGGATCTGTCGCATTATCTACGGAGTCGACTCTCTTGATCTCGACGTAATCCTTCTTGAGGTAATCACGGATGAGGTGGAATCATCACTTGATGTACTTGAATTTCTGATGAGATCTCGACTCCTTAGCTAGGGCTATGGCGCCATTGTTGTGGCAGTACAGAGGGACGACATCCGATGGCATCACTCCGAGCTCTATGATGAACTTCTTGTACCAGAACATCTCCTTTGTAGCTTTCGATGCAGTGATGTACTCTACTTCCATGGTAGAATCTGCTATCACATTCTGCTTAGAACTCTTCCAGCTGACAACACCACCATTACACACAAATAGACTATTAGATGTTGACTTTCGATCATCTATATCAGACATAAAATCTGAGTTTGTATAACCCTGGACCTGGAGTTCTCCATTACCAAAAATCAAGAACATATCCTTAGTCCTTCTCAAGTACTTAAGGATACATTTCATAAAAGTTCAATGCTCTTCATCTAGATTTGACTGATATTTGCTCGTGACACTCACAGCATGGGCGATATCAGGTCTATACATAGCATGGCATACATGAGGCTCCCTATTATTGAAGCATAAGGGATCTTGCTCATGCGTTCAATCTCCTCAGGTGTGTTGGGACATATATTCTTGGAGAGATGAATGCCATGTCTAAAGGGCACCAATTCCCTCTTGGAGTTTTTCATGCTAAACCTCTTTAACACCTCCTCTATGTACATCTTCTGTGAGAGACCCAGCATCCTATTCGGTTTATCCCTATAGACCTTAATTCCTAGAATAAAAGATGCCTCTCTTAGGTCTTTCATAGAGAACTCTTTTGATAATCACATTTTAACTATGGTCAATATAAGAATATCATTCCCAATAAGGAGGATGTCATCCACGTACAGTATGAGGAAGACAACAGTGCTCCCATTGATATTTTTGAACACACACGATTCCTCCTCATTCTTGATGAATCCAAATGATTTGATCACATCATTGAAACAAGCATTCCAGCTCTAAGATGCTTGCTTAAGTCCATAAATGGACCTTTGCAGCTTGCAGACCTTATGATCAGTATCACTAGATGTGAAACCTAGCGACTGTTCCATATAGATATCTTTCTTAAGATATCTATTTAAGAATGCCATTTTTATGTCCATCTGCCATATTTCATAATCGAAATAGACTGCAATAGCAAGCAATGTGCGGATGGATTTTAGCATGGTTACTGACAAGAAGGTATCCTGATAGTTAATGCCTTTGCATTGACTATATCCTTTCGTCACTAACCTAGCCTTGAGTGTTTCCATATTCTCATCTGTGCCTATCTTTCTCTTGTATATCCATTTACACCTAATAGGTATTATACCTTCAGGTGGATCTATCAAGGTTTAGACTTGGTTCGAGCGCATTGAGTCAATCTTTGACTTTATTGCCTCTAACCATTTCTCGAAGTCGATATCTGATATCATCTCGTCATAAGTTCTAGGATCATCACCATGAACCCCATTTCTCATGAGGAATATTTTCTTTACATCCTCTGAAATAGTACTTAAGTACCTTTCAAGGAGACGAAAAATACTATCTGATCTATGAGGTGGAGGAGGTAATGATTGGACTGGCTCAATCTGATTGAGTTTCATAGGGTCCTTAGCTCGTTACTCTTGGGAGACTTTCTCCTCGAGCCTAATCTGCCTTCCGATGCCACCATCTTGAATAAACTATTTTTCAAGAAAGATGGCATGTTGACTCACAATCACATTATGGTCTTTCGGAAGATAGAAATAATATTCTAATGACGCTTTAGGATATCCTATGAACCAAGCTCTAAAGGACCTATATTCTAACTTGTCCGCCTATTGTCTCTTGACATGAGCCGGACAATCCCAAATTCTGAGATGACTCCGACTTGTTTTCTTATTATACCATATCTCATACAGTATGGTAGGAATGATTTTAGAGAAAACTCTATTCAGTAAATATATAGTGGTCATCATACTATGTCCCCAAAGAAACTCAGGGAGGTCTGTGAAGTTCATCATAGATCGGACTTTATCTAATAAGATCTAATTTCTTCATTCTGAAATCTCGTTGAGTTGAGACATTTCAGGTAGAGTCTATTGAGAGACAATGCTATTATCCTTAAGATAGTCTAAGAATTTTCGACTAAGGTATTCACCTCCTCAATCTGATTGAAGAACCTTAATGGATTTTCCTGTTTGTTTTTCTACTTTGAGTCTGAATTCATTGAACCTTTTAAAAGCTTCAGACTTATGTCGCATCAAATATACATACCCGTACTGAGATAAATCATCAGTAAAGGTGATGAAGTAGACATAGTTGCCTCTAGTCGACATATCAAATGGACCGCACACATCAGTATGTACTAAGGCAAGTAGGTCTGTGGCCCTTTCCCCATGTCCTATAAAAGGAAGCTTGGTCATTTTGCCATGAAGGCATGATTCACAAATCGGATATGACTCAAAAGTCAACAGACTCAATTACCCAAATTTTTCTAATTTGTTAACCCTATCTTCCGCTATATGATCTAGCCTAAGGTGCCATAGATACCTATCATTTAAACTATCCCTAGCTCATTTTGATCCTATGGCATTCATGTTTTGCTCAATATTGAAAATAGAAACATCAATATGTAACTGATAGAGATCAATTATAAGGAAATCACTTACAATTTTATTTCTTTCATAAAGAATATTAAAATGGTCCTTAAGAAAATTAATTACATAGCCTTCCTGTGCTAAACATAAAACAGAAATCAAATTTCTGCTTGCTGTAGGCACATAAAAATAGTCTCTAAAAACTAAATCTAATTCAGATAATAATCATAGAGGATAGGTTTTCATGACCACAGCAGCAATTCTTGCTCCATTTTTGACACATAGGATTATCTCACTATCCTTCAGCCTCCTGCTATCCTCAAGATTCTGCATAGAAGTGCACAAGTGAGCACTAGAACCAGAGTCAAGCATCCAATTAGATGCAGAAGAAACCATAAGGTTAGATTCTATAACGAGCATACCTCCAGAAGGACATGCCTTCTTCTTGTTCTTTAGACTGGCTAGGTACAAAGGGCAGTTCTGCTTCTAATGATCGTTTGTGTTGCAATGAAAATATTTTTCTTTATCAATGGCCTTCTTTTTTAGCTCTACCTTTTCTTCTCTCATCATCCATCTTCTACTTTTTTATGGACTTCTTCTTCTTTTCAAAAGACTTTCTTTTGAAAGAAGTCCGCTCCACAGCAAGTACTGACCCTTTAGAATCTTTCATAAAAAGCTCAGCAGTAACTAGCATGTTCATAAGTTCGGCCAGAGTATTCTGTAGTTTATGCATATGGTAATTCATGATGAGCTACCCATATGCATTAGTCAAGGACTGTAGAATTATATCAATCTATAAATTCTTGTCCTACTTGACACTGAGCTTCTCAAGCACTTTCAAGTCCTTGATCATCATCAGACAATGATCTTGAACTGATTGTCCATCACGTATTTGAGCCTTAAAAAGTCTTTTAGTGACTTGATATTTGGCTGCATGACTTTGTTCACCAAACAACTCTTGTAGGTGAGCCAACATTTGACAGCTAGTCTTAATGTCTTCATCTTGGTGTTGGAGTTCATCAGACATCGAGCCCAATATGTAATACCTGATTTTATTATCATCATTTATCCATTTCTCTAGAGATGCTCTCTATACAACGGATGGATGGGTTGGTAAAGTGGGAGGGTCCTGTTCCAACATATGTGTCAACTTTTTGCAACCCAAAATAATTTTAAAGTTTCAAAGCCAATCCTTGAAGTTGGGTCTGGTCAATCTATGGGTGTCCAGGATGCGGACTAGTAGGTTGGACGCAGACATTCTCCTGTAGAGAGTCAAAATTTTTAGTTAGATTTTATAATTAGACTTAACCAATTTATTTAAAAATTTTATTTTTAAATAAATTAGGCTTCCACTATTTTCTTAGATTCCTACACTCCCTGGGCAAAGATGTAAAAATCTCCATGATCAATTGATTTCTAGTAGGTGGTGCGGTCCCACCGACTGGCTCACCACCTCACCTAATAGTTATTGATGATGGATCAATCGATGAGTGAACAACTCTTATCCAATGATTCTCTAATCATGGTGCACCCAATCCTGATCTCTAATTCATGAATCTCACTATGTTCGGAATATTGATCTATTTCTTAGTTAAGTCAGATCTACCATTTGCACGAATTGGATTCTTGATTGGATCCCTCACCATATCTAAAATATTGAGCCCACCCCATCTTCCAACCCGTAGCATCCAATGCCTAATAGATATGGTTGCATGTCCCCGGTGCAACTGAGCCACTATAACCAGTTGAGAACAATCAACCCCGAGAAGGGCCCACACATCTACAATGGTGGAAGATCAATTGACTTAATCTTTTCTTAGAAAGATTCAATTTAGGTTTCTTAGACTTGACTCAGTCATAACGGTTATGACAAGCCTAGTGGTATGGGTTAGCTCGAACTGTTAGCTACCTTAAATCAGAACTGGGTTGACACAAATGGCTAGGTAAGTGAAACTGGTGGAAGGGATATGCCATTAACTTAACAAGAACACATTCAGGTCGAGTAGCTCCTAATTAAAAATCAATCGCTCATATCTGCCAAACTTACCTTAGATACCAAATTATCGAATCAGAACTGATCGGGGTAGCCTACAATCCAGGCTCGAACCATAGAGCCAAATTAGCTCTTAATTGGATCGATCACATGTGGCTGTGAGTCGACCTTGATTCAGACTTACAACTATTGGGCTAATCAATTCTAAGTACTCTTGATCTCACCTAACCAACTCTTGATTCGGTTTGATCAACTGCTAGACCTAATTGAGCTACACATGCCCAAACCCAATTTTATGAAAATATCTTAGATCTAAAAATTCTTAATTTTAGATCTAATTAGTTTCATAATCTTAATTCTTAATTAAGTTAAGGTTTATGAACACAAATATGTATCAAAATCCTAGGATTTTAGGATCTAGGATTTTACAAGAAAATAAGTTCTGATTTTTAATTAAGGATGAACCCGCAGCACCCCTACACGCCATAAGAACACCCCATTGAATGAAAGGAGAGGGCCTTTAAATCCTACTTTATTCTTATGATCGGATGGCCAAGGGAAATGCCTTAATTAGAAATATAATTTATACTACAAAACTAGTTAGATTTAAATCATATATCGCATATACAATTAATTATCTAACTAATACATGCTTTGCATACATCTCATGTATCATAACTCAATCAACCATGTATGCTTTCAGATCTAAAATATCACATATTAAATCTAAAAAATAAAATTTTAAATTTGATCTCATCAAATAAAATTATTCTAGATATTTTATACAACTATTCTATGACTAGTCTAAGCATGCATCTTTTATATCTCATATGAATAAATCAAAAATTAAAAACTTTATTTTCTATTTTTTATATCTAATTATAATAATTATAATATTAAAAAAATAAAAATTAAATAGATCTAAAATTATGCTTAATCAAATTAAATACATGATCATACTAGACTACACATAGAACTATTCTATACCTAGTCTTGTTATGCATCTCATACATATTAGATCTAAATAATTTAATTTTTTATTTTTTTAATTTTAGATCTAATTATATCTGATGTGATATCTAAAACTTTTTAATATCAGATCATAAATAAAATAAAATTAGATCTAAAAATTTGCTAACCTGGCTCTGATATCAGTTGAAGAAAAAACCTATTTTTCCAGCATAGGATCGTTCAGATCTAATTTGATCTGAAGAAATATTTTAAATTTTTTTTTAAAATCTTAATCAAATTTGAGATATTTTTGATCTAATCATAATGATCTAATATTAAAAATTAAAACTAAAATTAATTTATATTTAATTTAAAGTACCTGATTGGGTAATCTAATTATCCTACGATGATCCTGATCTTTCTTGAGGTTCTGGAGGGAGTCACGCATGCACCTAGCCTCTACCGGTATCCACTTGGGTAGGATCTAGATGTCTTCTCCTCATGAATCATTTTTCCAAATATCAGATCAGGATCTGATCTAAAGAACCTTTAAAACAACTTCTAAAGGTAGCTTGTCCGTCTTACGAACACCGTCGCATAGATGCTGAAATCTTCTCAATATTAATTTTATCTTCTTCTCAGATTTATTTCCAACCTTTGGCACTTAGAAGAAGGGGAGAGAGAGGATTAGAGGGGGTGTGGAAGATGGAAGGGGCGGCAGCATATGGATGTGGCAAAAATCAGAATTAAATTCATAGGCTTATGTACAGGGGTTTATATAAGAGTTGTTTGCACCATCTAGACTCCTAAGTGATCAAGCAACTTATTTGCTTGATTGCTTAGGACTCCTACCTGATAGCCCACATCCCAAACCTAGTCTTCAACAAGTTTGGTCATCCAAAACACTTCCCAAAGTGGTGTGGAGAAAAGATGAGGAGGAGTCCATGGCGCATGGGACTCCTCCCTTCAAGAGTTTGATCCAAATCAAACTCTATCATAACCCAGTCAAAACTCTACCATAAATCACAAAATTTAGCACATCCATAGCATGTCTCGAGCCCTACCACATATCCAAAAATTAGAGTAAACCAATTTCTAAAAAAATTTTTAGAATCCTTTGATCAGGTGACCCTCATCTCTCTCAATTTAGGTCAACTTTTGACCCTAGTCCAATTTGACCATAAATGGATTTAATTTCTATAATTAATCTGACATGAACTTATTCCAGTCAGATGAAAATAAACCCATTCAAAATATAGGAATGAGTCAAATCAAATTTGAGTTGGTTATGATGAATCAAAAAGATTACAAAAGGAGAAGGTCAGGCTTAATCGTGTGCTAGCATGATTACCTTGAATCTGATTGCATCTAATCCAAATTAATCAAACTAGATTAGCTCAATTGATGACATCCAAACCTAAATCCTTATTTGTGTGACCCAGTTAGATTCAGTTCTATATGGTAATGAGATATGTCGTGATCTCCATCATCGACATCATCGAAATACCTTTCGATGGATCAAAACTTTTCTGATTCATACAATTAAAATGATCGATCATTAAAATCATTCTAATTGCTCCCAAAATCCACCAATGACACCTAATAGTATATGGTGGCTGAAGAAAAAATTTTGATTTCTCGGATCAGGTTCGTTCAGATCCGATCGGATCAAGAGAGATATTTCAAAAATTTCTCTCAAGCATCCATATCAGATCTGAGATATTTCAGATCTAATTTTATAAATCTAATAAATAAAAATAAAATAAAATAAATTTATGGTTAATTTATCCTTTGATGATCCTGTTGATTACGTGAGATTCTGGATCTAGCCATGCAAGTGCCTGGCCTCTATCAGTATTCACTCGGGCTGAATTTAGAGATCTTCTTCTTCTTTATCATCTCTCCAAAAATTAGATCTGGATTTGATTAGAAGAATCTTCAAAACTTCTTCTGAAGATCAGCAGTCATTTCTACAATAGTGCTACCTTCTTCCTTTCTCGTCAGCTTTTTCTTGCCTGGATCGCACCAAACTGAAGCCCAACTTTCCTTAGGTGTGAGAGGAGAGAGAGGATCAGAAGATGGCATAGAGGAGGAAGAAGGGCAGCCTTAGGGTGTGGCTAAGAGGGAACTTTATGAAAGTTGGGCGTAGATAGGATTTATTTATAGATCCTACTGCGCCATGCAGTGCCACATCATCCCGGCTAATCACGTTGCTTCATGCAATTAGATCTAAATCTGATTAGTGGGATGACATCACCTGATCCAATCAGATGAGAGCCCTATAAATTCATCTTTAGATGGTGCCTAAGACTGATCAAAGTCTATAGGTAAGGGTCACCTAAGTAGAATCCAAGAAGCAACTTGGAGTCCCATCCGCATGGGACTCTAGGCATCCCAATCCATGGGCGCACGCCATCCTAGGCATGTGCCCCCTTGTTTCCAAATTTTAGTAAGGGGACAAGCCCCAATTTGCTATCCAAAAAGTGTATGACATATGGGCAGATATCCAAGAGTCAAAGGTCAACGTTTGACCAAAGTCAAAGAACAAGAATTAGCAGGTGATGAAAAATGATAGGTGTTGTCTCAAATTTATCTCATAAATTAAGACAACCCTTTTCTAACCTGGACAAGCTCCAGTTAGACCAAGTAAAGATACCTGCGTGAGCATAAATATATTTGGCTCAGTCGAGACAACTTTTAATGATAATAAAAGGAGAACGTTAGGTTCAATCATGTGCTAGCATGATTTTCTTGAACCTAATTGAATCTAATTCAAATCAATTGAACTAGACTAGTCTAATTGATGATATCCAGATTCAAACCCTTGTTTGTATGATCCAGTTAAATTCAGTTCTATATGGTAATGGGATATGTCATGATCTCCATCATTGACATCATCGAAACTCCTTTCGATGGATCAGAACTCTTCTAATTCAGACAATTAGAATGATTGATCATCTAAATTATTCTAATTGCTTCCAAAATTCACCAGTGATACTTAGCAGTATATGGTGGCAACCCATCAAAACTAAAAATGAACCTCTCAATATAGCTACTTGTGTGATTAAGTTCTTCTATCTTGAGCCCCCATTAGATTAGGGTTAAGGTGAACTTGTCAAATCCTAATTTCTATCATATGATTTAATCATTCGATTCAAGTCCGATGTGAAAATCTTAATAGAAACTCTTTCTATTATTTCACTCTCTGTCATGGCCATGAGCTTATGGACTTGATTCTCATGATCATCATTGGACTGCTCTTCATCCACCGAGGTAGATAGATTCTCTCTTGGTGCAATCCAATTCCTATAATGAACATGCTATAGCCAACATACACCTTAGGGTTCCAAATGGCTAGGAGACCGAGTCATGATGTAGTCAAACTATAACACCCTTAAGGTGAACTGCCGATACACCTCAGGTCAAAGAATCAGACACACCATTGTAGCTTCGAGTCAGTCATTGACGAGAAGGTAGACTTTCTTATGACTACTCGAGGTGGTCACGCTTAGTGTCCTCATTCTCTAACGAGTATCTGTACTCTCGCTCTGATATCTTTACACTATAGACTCAAGACTCATCTACTATAAAGAAGCGATTATACACTAACCTTTCGAATCAATCACCATCCTCATGATGATCCTACGGTCAGAAGCATTTTATGAGTTAATAAATAAAAATTCATATCTTAAATTTTCAACTCTTGAAAATATGAATTATCATTACCATTAACTCAAGAGATGTATCACAGACACTAAATATACATTTGTGATAGAAAATAACCTATTTTATTATTTATAGTCAAAATTATAATTTTGCCCCTAGAAGTATATTACAAGTGTCAGCCAATTCTGGCTTCTAGGGCACACATATCTAACAAACTCCCACTTGACCTAAAGCCAATTGGCTATAAATCTATGTCCCATCTTCTCAAGATGGGCTTCGATCTTCTACTGGCCCAACGGCTTTGTAAGCGGATCTGCTATATTGTCTGTGGAGTCGACTCTTTTGACCTCGACGTAACCATTCTCGAGGTAATCGCGAATGAGGTGGTATCACCGCTCGATGTGCTTGGATTTTTGATGAGACCTCGACTCCTTAGCAAGGGCTATGGCGCCATTGTTATTGCAGTGCAGAGGAATGGCATCTGATGTCATCACTTCGATTTCTGCGGCAAACTTCTTGTATCAGAATGCCTTCTTTGCAGCTTCTGACATAGCGATGTATTTTGCTTCCATGGTGGAATCTGCTATCACTGTCTGCTTAGAACTTTTTCAACTGACAGCTCCTCCATTGCATACAAACAGACTCCTAGATGTCGACTTTCGATCATCTATATCAGACATAAAATTCGAGTCTGTATATCCCTGGACTTGGAGTTCTTCATTACCAAAGACCAACAACATATCCTTAGTTCTTCTCAAGTACTTAAGGATACATTTCACAGAAGTCTAGTGTTCTTCACCTGGATTCGACTGATATCTGCTCGTGACACTCATAGCATGGGCTATATCAGGTCGTGTACATAACATGGCATACATGAGGCTTCCTATTGCTGAAGCATAAGGGATCCTGCTCATGCATTCTATTTCCTCAGGTGTGCTAGGGCACATCTTCTTGGAAAGATGAATGCCATGTCTGAAGGGTACCAAACTCCTTTTAGAATTTTTCATGCTAAACCTCTTTAGTACTTCCTCTATGTACATCTTTTGTGAAAGTCCTAGCATCCTATTCGGTCTATCTCTATAGACCTTAATTTCTAGAATAAAGGATGCTTCTCCTAGGTCTTTCATAGAGAATTTTTTAGATAACCATATTTTAACTATGGTCAATATGGGAATATCATTCTGAATAAGGAGGATGTCATCCACGTACAATACGAGGAAGACAACAGCGCTCCCACTGACCTTTTTGAAGACACATGGCTCCTCGTTCTTGATGAAACCAAATAATTTGATCACATCATTAAAATGAGTATTCTAGCTCCGAGATACTTGCTTAAGTCCATATATGGACCTTTGCAGTTTGCATACCTTGTGATCATCATCACAGGATGTGAAACCTAGCAGTTGTTCCATATAGATATCTTCCTAAAGATATCAATTTAAGAATGTCGTTTTCACGTCTATTTGCCATATGTCATAATCGAAATAGGCTGCAACCGCAAGCAATGTGTGGATGGATTTTAGCATAGCTACTGACGAAAAGGTGTCCTGATAGTCAATGCCTTCATGCTGACTATAACCTTTTACCACTAATCTAGCTTTAAATGTCTCCATATTTCCATCTGCATCAATCTTTCTCTTGTAGATCTTTTTACATCCAATAGGTACTATACTTTCTGGTGGATCTACCAAGGTTCAGACTTGGTTTGAGTGCATCGAGTCAATTTCTGACTTCATTGCCTCTAACCATTTCTCGGAGTTGATATCCGGTATCACCTCATTATAGGTTTTGGGATCATCACTATGAATCCCATTACCTACGAGGAATATTTTCTCTACTTTTTCTGAAATAGTACCTAAGTACCTCTCAGGAGAATGGAAAACCCTTTTCGATCTATGAGATGGAGGAGGTAGTGAATGGATTGGCTTAACCTGATTTGGTTTCATTTGGTTCTTAGCTCATTGCTCTTGTGAGACTTTCCCCTCGAGCTTAATCTGCTTTCCAATGCCGCTATCTTGAATAAAATATTTTTCAAGAAAGATGGCATGTCGACTCATAATCACATTGTGATCTTCTCGAATGTAGAAATAATATCCTAATAACTCTTTGGGATATCCTATAAATCGAGCTATGAAGGACCTAAAGTTTAACTTATCCGCTTGTTGTCTTTTGACATGAGCCAGACAACCCCAAATTCTGAGATGACTCAGACTTGGTTTCTTACCATGCCATATCTCATACGGTGTGGTAGGAACGATTTTAGAAGAAACCCTATTCAGTAAGTATATTGTAGTTAATATACAGTATCCCTAAAGAAAATCAGAAAGGTCTGTGAAGCTCATCATGGATCGGACCATATCTAATAGGGTCCGGTTCCTCCATTCTGAAACTCCATTGAGTTGAGGTGTTTCAGGTGGAGTCCATTGAGAGATTATGCCATTTTTCTTGAGATAGTCCAGGAATTTCCGACTAAGGTATTCACCTTCTCGATCTGATCGAAGAATCTTAATGGATTTTCCAATTTGCTTTTCTACTTTATGTCTGAATTTTTTAAACATTTTAAAAGCTTCAGACTTGTGTCTCATAAGATACACATACCCATACCTAGATAAATCATCGGTAAAGGTTATGAAGTAGACAAAGTTGCCTTTAGTCGACACATCAAATGGGCCACACACATCAATATGTACTAGGGCAAGAAGATCCGTGGCCCTTTTCCCATATCCTATAAATGGGAGTTTAGTCATTTTGCCATGAAGACAAGATTCACAAGTTGGATATGAC
>QRFJ01001662.1:216806-294160 GCA_006176705.1 Cocos nucifera | reverse complement strand
AAGGGTTTTGAATCTGGTGATCATCAATTAAACTGATCTTAGTTCAATTGATCTGAATGAGATTCAATTAGGTTTCAAGGAAACCGTGCTAGCACTCGATTAAACCTAACGTTCTTCTTTTGCTATATCAATTAAGTTGTCTGATGAGCAAAGGAGTTTGTGCTCAATCAGAGGCCTTCATATGGTCTGACTGGAGGTTGTCCAAGTCAGAATAGGTTGTCTTATTTGTAAGACATTACCTGCCATTTTTGGTCACCTGCCATTTCTTGTTCTTTGACTTTGGTCAAAAGTCTACCTTTGACTGGTCAAACATTGACATTGACCCTTTGACTTTTGACCACATTTCATGCACCTATTGGAGAGCTGGTAGGGGCCTGTCCGCCCTGCCAGACCTGGCAAGAGAAGGGCGCACGCCAAGGGTGGCGTGAGCCCAAGTAGGAGGCCCTAGGAGTCCTTGTTGGATAAGGACTCCACCTCCCTTTTGGATTCCAATCAGAGTTTACTAAGAAATCCAGTTTGACTGGTCTTAGGCGCCCTCTAAGGAAGAATCCAGGGGTCTCTATTCCAACCAATCAGATTTAGATCTGATTTCACAAAGGGTTGTGATTGGTTGAGAGGAAGAGGAGTTGGATCACAAGAGGTCTATAAATAAGACCCTGCGCCCAACCCTAATTCTAATGAAATTAGACACGCCCCAAGGCTGCCTCTCCCCTCCTTCTCCATGCCATAGTTCTCTTCTCCCCTGCTCTCCACGTTCAAAAAGGTGTTTGGACTTAGGTTGGTGCGATTCAGATCAAGGAAGGCGATCAAAAGCAAGAAGGCTGCGCTGCTGCAAAAGGACGACTGCAGATCTTCAAAAGAATTTTGAAGATCCTCCAGATCTGATTTTTGAAGGTGTGATAGAGAAGAAGAGGTTCTCCAGATCAAACCTGAGTGGATACCGGTAGAGGCCACGCGCTTGCGTGGCTAAGATCTAGAACTTTCCGCTGCAATCAGGATCATCTACAGGGTAATAGGATTACCCAAATCAGGTAAATTAAATTTGATTTAATTTATCTTATTTTATTTTATTTATTAAATTAATAAGAATCAGATCTGAAACTTATCAAGATCTAATTGAGATCAAGAGAAAATTTTTGAAATATATCTCTTGATCTAATCAGATCTGAACGAACTTGGACCGGGAAATCAGGATTTCCCTTCAGTGTGCACCCTCCTCCTTGCTAGGTTCTGGTAGGAGGATAGGCCCCCACCAGCTCTCCAATAGGTGCATGCCATGTGGTCAAAAGTCAAAGTGTCAATGGTCAACGTTTCACCAGTCAAAGGTAGACTTTTGACCAAAGTCAAAGAACAAGAAATGGCAGGTGACCAAAAATGGCAGGTAATGTCTTACAAAATAAGACAACCTTTTTTGACTTGGACAACCTCCAGTCAGACCATATGAAGGCCTCTAATTGAGCACAAACTCCTTTGGCTCAGACAGAATAACTTATTTATGATAGTAAAAGAAGAACGTTAGGTTCAATCGAGTGCTAGCACGATTTTCTTGAACCTAATTGAATCTCATTCAGATCAATTGAACTAGATCAGTTCAATTCATGATCATCAGATTCAAACCCTTATTTGTGTGACCCAGTTAGGTTCAGTTCTATATGGTAATGGGATATGTCATGATCTCTATCATCGACATCATCGAAACTCCTTTCGATGGATCAAAACTCTTCTGATTCGAACAGCTAGAATGATAGATCATCTAAATCATTCTAATTGCTTCCAAAATTTACTAGTGACACCTAGCAGTATATGGTGGCAACCCATCAGAGCTGAATGCAAACCTCTTGGTGCAGCTTCCTATGCGACTAAGTTCTTCTATCTTGAGCTCCGATCAGATTAGGGTTAAGGTAAACTCGTCGAACCCTAGTTTCTATCATATGATGTAATCATTCGATTCGAGTCCAATGTGAAAATCTAAATAGAAACTCTTTCTATTATTTCACTCTACCATGGCCATGGGCTTTTGGACTTGATTCTCATGATTATCATAGGGCTGCTTCTCTACCACCGAGGTAGATAGATTCCATCTTGATGCCATCCAGTTCCTACAATGAACATGCTATAGCCAACATACACCTCAGGGTTCCATATGGCTAGGAGATCGAGTAATGGTATAGTCAAACTATAACACCCTCAAGGTGAACTGTTGATGCACCTCAGGTCAAAGAACCAGACACACTACTGCAGCATCGAGTCAGTCATTGACGAGAAGGTAGACTCCCTAATGACTACTCGAGGTAGTCATGCTCAGTGCCCTCATTCTCTAACAAGTATCTTTACTCTCACTCCAGTGTCTCCACACCGTAGACTCAAGACTCATCTACTAAAGAGAAGTGATTATACACCAACCTTCCGGATCAATCACCATCCTCGTGATGATTCTATGGTCAGGAGCAATTTATGAGTTAATAATGATTATTCATGTCTTAAATTTTCAACTCTTGAAAATATGAATTATCATTGCCATTAACTCAAAGGATGTATCACATACACTAAATATACATATGTGATAGAAAATAACCCATTTATTGATTTTAGTTAAAATTACAATTTTGCCCCTAGAAGTGTATTACAAGTGTCAGCCAATTCTGGCTTCTAGGGCACATATATCTAACAGCCCGAACCCAATATTATGAATACATCTTAGATCTAAAATTCTCAATTTTAGACCTAATTAATATTTCATAATCTTAATTTTTAATTAAGTAGGGTTCATAAACAAAATATGCACAATAAATCCTAGGGTTTCAAGATCTAGGCTTTTGTAGAACGTAAGTTTTGGATTTTTGATTAAGGACGAACACACAGCACCCCTACACATCATAAGAACACCCCATCGGATGGGAGGAGAGGGCCCTTAAACCCTTCTTCATTCTTATGATTGGATGGCTAAGAGAAATGCCTTAATCAGGAACATGTAATGCTACAAAATAGTTTTAGATCTATATCATATATCTCATATACAAATTAGATCTAATCATGGCATATTTTGCATATGTCTCATGTATCGAATAATGCATATTTTTAGATCTAAATTATCTCACAATAATCTAAAAAATTAGATTTAAATTAATCTTATCAAAATAAATTCTAATCTAGACAACTATGTAGAACTATTCTACAACTAGTCTAGACATGCATCAATCATATCTCATATGATGTTAAAATTAAATAATTTTTATTTACTATTTTTTAGATATTATTATAATAATTATAATATCAAAAAATAATAAATAAATAGATCTAAAATATAATTTAATCAAATTAAATTTTAAACATGCAAGACTATTCTATAGAACTATTCTATTTTAGAACTAGTCATGCAAATTTTCTAATCTTAGATCCAAATCATTTAATTTTAATTTTTCTGATTTCAGATCTGATCACATCTCATGTGATATCTAAAATTACTTATTTTTTAATTAAAATAAATTTAAAATTAGATCTAAATACTTTAGAACCTTGGCTCTGATACCAATTGAAGAAAAATTCTGATTTTCCGAACCAAGTTCGTTCAGATCTGATCGGATCAAAAGATATATTTCAAATTTTTTCTCTTTAATTTGAATTAGATCTAAAATATTTTAAATTTAATTTTTATTATTTTAATAATTAAAATAAAATATAGATAAATTAAATCATATTTAATTTATCTTGATGTGGGGTAATCCTATTACCCATTGATGATCCTGTAAGCAGCGAAAGGTTCTGGATCTAACCACGTAAGTGCCTAGCCTCTACCGGTATCCACTCGAGCTAGATCTGAAGATTCTCTTTTTCTCTATCACATCTTCAAAAATCAGATCTGAATCTGATTTGGAGGATCTTCAAAACAACTTTCGAAGATCAGCAGTTATCCTTTGCAGCAACGCAGCCTTCTAGCTTTCTATCATCTTTCCTCGCCTAGATTGCACCAACTGAGATCTCAAACTACTTTGGACATGGAGAGGAGAGGGAGAAGATGGACTTGACATGGAGGAGGAGGAGAGAGGCAGCCTTGGGGCGTAGGGAATTGTATTCTATTTTTGAGTTGGGCGCAGGGTCTTATTTATAGACTATGCATGATCCAACTCCTTTCATCCCAACCAATCACAACCCTTTGTGAAATCAGATCTAAATCTGATTGGTGGGAATAGAGTTCCTTGGATTCATCCTTAAATGGCGCCTAAGATTGGTCAAAGTTGGTTCTTAGGAGAAGTCTAATCGAAATCCAAAACGGAGATGGAGTCCCTGTCCAACAGGGACTCCTGGGCGCCTCATGCTTGGGCGCATGCCACCCTTGGGTGGTGTGCGCCCTCCTCCTTGCCAGCTTCTAGCAGGGGGACAAGCCCCCACCAGCTCTTCATTAGGTGCATGACACATGAATTGAAGTTAAAGTGTCAATGGTCAACATTTGACTAATCAAAGGTCAACTTTTGACCAAAGTCAAAGGACGAGAAATGGCAGGTGACCAAAAATGGCAGGTATTATCTTACAAAATAAGACAATCCTTTTCTGACCTGGAAAGGCTCCAGTTAGACCAAGTGAAGGCCTCTGATTGAGCACAAACTTCTTTGGCTTAGTTAGGATAACTATTTATGATAGTAAAAGAGGAAGGTTAGATTCAATCGAGTGCTAGCATGATTTCCTTGAACCTAATTGAATCTCATTCAGATCAATTGAACTGGATCAGTTTAATTGATGATCACCAGACTCAAACCCTTATTTGTGTAACTCAGTTGATTCAGTTCTGTACGGTAATAGGATATGTCATGATCTCTATCATCGACATCATCGAAACTCCTTTCGATGGATTAGAACTCTTCTGATTCGAACAACTAGAATGATCGATCATCTAAATCATTCTAATTGCTCCCAAAATCCACCAGTGACACCTAGCAGTATATGGTGACAATTCATCAGAGCTGAATGTGAACCACTTGGTGCAGCTACCTGTGTGATTAAGTTCTTCTATCTTGAGTCCCGATCAGATTAGGATTAAGGTGAACTCGTCAAACCCTAGTTTCTGTCATATGATGTAATCATTTGATTCAAGTCTGATGTAAAAACATAAATAGAAACTCTTTCTATTATTTCACTCTGCCATGGTCATGGGCTTCTAGACTTGATTCTCATGATCATCATAGGGCTACTCCTCTACCACCGAGGTAGATAGATTCCATCTTGATGTAATCCAATTCCTACAATGAACATGCTATAGCCAACATACACCTCAGGATTCTGAATGAATAGGAGATCGAGTTATGGTATAGTCAAACTATAACACCCTCAAGGTGAACTGCCAATGCACCTCAGGTCAAAGAACCAGACACACCACTGCAGCATCGAGTCAGTCATTAACGAGAAGGTAGACTTCCTAATGACTACTCGAGGTGGTTATGCTCAGTGTCCTCATTCTCTAACGAGTACCTATACTCTCGCTCCGATGTCTCCACACCGTAGACTCAAGACTCATCTACTAAAGAGAAGTGATTGTACACCAACCTTTCGGATCAATCACCATCCTTGTGATGATCCTATGGTCAGGAGCATTTTATGAGTTAATAATGATTATTCATGTCTTAAATTTTCAACTCTTGAAAATATGAATTATCATTATCATTAACTCAAAGGATGTATCACAGACACTAAATATATTTATGTAATAGAAAATAACTCATTTTATTGATTATAGTCAAAATTATAATTTTGCCCCTAGAAGTGTATTACAAGTGTCAACCAATTTTGGCGTCTAGGGCACATATATCTAACAAGTATGTCCATTCCCCATTATGTGAATGACTAAGGAGTGCTCAGAGGTTTGAGTTGTGAAGCTGGTTATCTCTGAATATTAGCATTTCTCTAATATCGATCACATCTCTTCACATATTCTACAGCATCTTGCTACATAGTTAGCCAATAGTATCCTTGACGGAGCAATTTATAAGATAATGATCTAGCTCTAAGATGATTTCCACATATACATTCATGAACCTCCTTCAATGCATAATTAGCCTCAAAAGGTTGGAGATATCTAAGAAGTGGCAAAAAATATGACCTCTTGTATAGCTTGCCTTCATTCAGAACATATCGTGAAGCTTGATTTCTTAGCTTCCGAGCTTCTTTGGAATCTCTAGGAAGAATATCATCTTTGAGATAGATAATGAGTGGGTCAATCCAGCTAGACTCATGATCAACTTGCATTACTACTTGGGATTCCTCCAAACTTGGTTATTGCAGACTTCATAATAAACCTCTTTTGGTAGTTCATTTGGAGCTACAGTGGCCAATTTAGAGAGAAGATCGGCTCTAGTATTTTCTGCTCTAGAAATCTACTGGATATTGAAACTACTGAAAACCAAGATCAAGCTTTTCATCTTTTCCAAATACTTTATCATACTTTCCTCTCGGGCTTCATAAGTACTACTGACCTATCCCACTACTAGTTGAGAGTCACTGTAGACCTTCACATGGTCCGCTTCCAATTCTCTAGCTATTTTCAATCCCATAATTAGAGCTTTATATTCTGCTTCATTATTTATTATAGAAAATTTGAAGTGTAGCGCATACTCGATGATAACTCTTTCTGGATTAATCAGAATCAAGTCTGCACCTGCTCTACAGGTATTGAACGAACCATCAACATATAGAGCCCAGAAGTCTTCAGGAAGGTCAATTTTTTCCTCAATGAGGTTCGACTGTGGACTGAAGGTACCATCTTCTTGATATTCAGGTTCACCTGGATCTAAAATGGTACATTCTATAATAAAATTTGCCAATATCTAAGCCTTAATGGATGGCTAAGGTTGAAAGTTGATGTCAAGCTTGGTCAGCTCAATGGCCCATCTAGCTATTCTTCTAGAGATATTAGGTCGATAAAGAACTGCTTTTATGGATTGATCAGTGAGAAACATAACCATATGCCCCAGAAAATAAGATCAGAGCTTCCTGGTTGTAACCAACGAGGCATAAGTTAGTTTTTCTAATTTTGTATATCTTGTTTCCGCATCCCTCAAAACTCGGCTTATATAGTAGATTGGCTTTTGAATTTTAGCCTCTTCTCTGATCAAGATTGCTCCAATAGCTTTTGGAGACACTGCCAAATATAGAAATAATTCTTCTTCAGGTTCAGGCATAGCAAGGAGAGGAGGTGAATCAAGATAGTTCTTCAATTTCTCAAAGGCCTTCTGGCACTGAGGAGTCCAATAGAAGTTCTTAGCCTGCTTAAGCACTTGGAAGAAGGACATGCAACACTCCGTCGATCTTGAGATGAAATGATTTAAAGCTGCAACTTTGCTTGTAAGGTACTGGACTTCTTTTATTATTTTTGGTGTAGTCATTTCTTGGATAGCTCGAATCTTTTCTAGGTTCACCTCAATTCTATGCACCAATAACATAAATCCCAGGAACTTTCCTAAAGTTACTCCAAAAGTACATTTGATTGGATTTAACTTCATCTGATACTTTCGAAGGGTGCTAAAGGTCTCTTTAAGGTCGATAATATGATTTGATGAAGATCGGCTTTTAACAAGCTTGTCATTTATGTAGACCTCCATATTGTGACCGATCTGCTTCTTCAAGATCTTATTCACTATGTGCTGGTACATTGCATGTGCATTCTTTAATCTGAAGGGCATAATCCTATAATAATAAAGACCACGATCAATAATAAAAGTAGTTTTCTTCTTATCCTCTGGTGCCATCAGGATTTGATTATAACTGGAAAAGGCACCCATACAAGTAACTCTTGCTCCGAAGTCGCATCCACCAGCTAATCAATTCTGAGCAAGGGATAGTTATCCTTTGGATAGGCGTTGTTCAAATCTATGAAGTCTATGCACATCCTCTACTTGCCATTCACTTTCTTGACAGGGATCACGTTCGCAATTCAGTCTAGCTATGATACCTCCTGGATGAACTTGGCTTTGAGGAGTTTATCTATTTTGTCCGCAATAGCCTTCTACCATTCTGATGCAAAGCTTGATTCTTTTATTTTACTAGCTAATGTTTGAGATCTACAATCAAATGATATTCCATCACCTCTGGCATCAATCCTCAGCATATCTACAAGCACCCAAGTGAAGGCATCGGCATTTTTCTAAAGGAAGGCAATGAGCTACTTTTTTATTTCTCCTCTCAGG
This sequence comes from Cocos nucifera, assembly GCA_006176705.1. Taxonomy (NCBI): domain Eukaryota; kingdom Viridiplantae; phylum Streptophyta; class Magnoliopsida; order Arecales; family Arecaceae; genus Cocos; species Cocos nucifera. The sequence goes on along the minus strand of QRFJ01001662.1, from coordinate 285,986 downwards.
TTGGAACCAATTTGGATAAGATGGTCCTCATGCCTATCATTTAAGGAAACTGTAAGAAGATCTTCAATCGATCCCCCTTGCTCTATAGTAAAATCATCATAAGTATCAAGCCCATCAATTGGATAAGATTCTGCCTACCTTCCCCTTTGCAATGCAATAGTGTAACAATGTCATGCCAGGGCTTGACCTTCTCTAACTTTTCCAACCCCCTGACTAGTTGAAAACTTCATCTTCAAGTAATAGGTTGAAACCATAGTTCAGAGTGCATTCAAACCAGATCAGCCAAGAATAGCATTATAAGCTGATGGAGCTTTCACCACTAAAAAATCCACTAGAGCCTTTGACTGCCTTGGGCATTGATCTGCCATGACAGACAAGGTTATTATTCCTTCAACCAGCACTACATTGTCGGTGAATCCCACTAGTAGACAACTTATTGGTCCCATGCGACTATCAGGTATGAAAATTTTAGAGAATGCATCATAAAACAAAATATCAGCAAAGCTTTCATTATCAATTAAAACATGACGTACATCATAGTTAGCAATATTTAAAATTACTACAACCGCATTACTGTGCAAGAACTAAACTTTCTATGCATCTTCTTCAGTGAAAGTAATAGGTTCTTCAGTCCTCTGTCTCTTTGTAGGTTCTATGTTTCACTAGTTTTCCCCTTGCCGATGTCCCCTAGTGATGGTATTGATGATTTCAAGTAGGGACCAATCTCCTTACGGCTCATCTCTTCGAGGTGGTTCAGGCTATGGCAGGGCTCTTGGCTGATCCTCCCTTCTTTCCGATCGATTCTTAGAAAGCGGTCTAGCCATCCTTATCTAATGAGCTCCTCGATCTCATCTTGGAGCTAAATGTATTCTTCAATATCATGAACATGATCACGATGGTAGAGACAGTACTTGCTAGGATTGTATTTGGCTGGATGAGACCACATCTTCTCTAACCTTGATAACTGCTTCTTGATCTCCATCAGTACCTAGGTCTTTAAATCATTCAAAGGAGCATAGTTGTGAAACTTTCAAGGAGGGGAGTTCCACCGTGCCCTCCAATCTGGGCTTCCTTACTGACGAGCTTGAGGTGGAGTCTTAGCTTGTCTGGGCTCACGAGGAGTTCGAGAGCACGATCGAGCTTCACTCGGCTTCTCAACAATTATGGGCTTGCTTGATTTGCCCACTTGTCGCTCTCCTACAGCCTCTTCATCTTTCAACTTGAAGGCCTCCTCCACTCAGGCATAGCCTTCAGCCGGGGCTAGCATGTCAGTAAAGTCCTGGAGATACTTTTTCTCTAAGGAGAAGAAAAGATCATTCTTCTGGAGGCCGTCCTTCAGTACAACCATAGCAACTGATTGGTCCAAGTTTTGGATCTCCAATGCAACAGTTGGCTGACATAAGCTCGGATGGACTCTTCTTTTTTTTGCTTGATATTCATAAGGGAGTTCGAACCTTGTCTCTGATGTTGGCTGCTAATAAAATAAACTATGAACCGATGGGTCAGTTGATCAAAAGAAAAGATGGTACCCAATTTAAAGCTTGAATACTAATTTCTTACCGCTCCCTTCAAGATGGAGGGGAAAGCTCAGCACAAGATGGCATCAAGTACCCCATGTAGTAGCATCATTATCCTGAAGGCTTCAAGGTGGTCGACTGGATTGGTGGCCCCATCATAACTTTCAATTGAGAAAGTTTGAAGTTCGGCGGGATGGGCTCCTGCATTATCCGAGCAGAGAATGGGGGGTCGATGCAGATGTCATTATGACGAGTGGGAGCAATATGGCATTCCTCGATTCGTCGATTCATTTCTTAAAGTGTTGGATCGAGAGTGTCATCTCGATCATGAATCTCAAAGCATGGCTGGCTGGAGGGGGGTAGAGACTCTCTAGGATTGGAATCTTGGTCAGAATAGGAGCTTTCTACATTTTGCTTCCCCTTTCCAAGGGTCACCTGCTGGCTCACCTAGGTGGGTCTTCTTGGTGCTGGATCTCGGTATTCCAGTGAAGGTCTTTCTAGTTGGACTGGTGCTGAAAACTGTTGCATGGCCTTTACTGCTTCAATAAGGCCTCTAACCTGCTACATTAGCTAGTTGAATTATTCTAAATCCACCATGGCTGTCGATGGAGGTTGAGGTGCCAGCGACGAGGTCAAAGCTGGTGGATCTATCGATTCTTGGATGGATTTAGCAGCGGAGCCAGTGGATCGCTAGGTTAAAGCTCTTCTGGGTGGCATCTCAAGAAGAAATCAAAAGAAAAAGAAGATAAAGAATTAAAGAAGAAAATAAGAAGATGAACTCGACTGGGTACTCCTTTAAAAATCAAGGGCTCAGACATCCTTCTTCTAGCGCCAATCCTGTTGGTGCAGAAAATGGTGTTGGCGTCGAAGTTGTTGGAGCTGGTGGAGATAAGGTCACCGACGAGACCTGCAAGAAGTCCAAATCGGAGGTGGATGCCTCTGGTAGGATCCTCCGACACTCAAGTTAGTTTTTTAGCCAACAAGAATGGAGTACTCAAGAGAATTAGAGTAAGAAGGAGAGCTTAAGAGAGGAGAACATATCTGGAGGGTCCTTTTTGTAAGCAGAGCTTGTAATAGATCGATTATGATGGTTATAACCATCTGCCAGTGAGTCTTCGAGCTATTACGAGTTTGTTATAAAGAATGAGCTATCATTCTGTTAGGATTTGTAGGTAGTTGAGATTAATTTGTTGAAGTTCGAATGTGGTTTCTACCTTTATTAGAGAGCTATGCGAGCTGGGGTGGAGAGCCTGAAGTTAAATAAGCCAAACTTGAGGATCAACCTTTGAGTGGCAAGTGATGAACTAGCAATCAATTAAAGCTTGCTGATGCTACTTGCAATAGCATTGAGGATTTCGATCGCTATGGAATTCGTCTGGAGCTGAATTTAGCTAGACAAGGTTCCTGGCATAAGGTTGACGAGATATGCTGTCAGCTGTGAAAGAATTTGGCTATACCCAAGATCTGCCATAAGCAAGGTCAGAAGGTATTGGGATTTGGCTTTCAATAGAGTTCAACTAGTATTGCTCTTGATGGCTCTCAAGAATCCTACCACCTTCAAGGTCGTCCATAAGTTGGTAACTATTCTGGATTGAAGGTCAAAAAGAACAATGGATTTGTTGATTAGGACTGTGGCTAGGTTCTCTAGGGAGAAGCTTGGATTCATGTTAACGATGAGGTCCTTTTTGCTGACTCAAGTTTGCACAACTAATTCTTGACACAGGAGTGACAAGGTGTTACCCAGCTATGCAACCAAGAGGAAGGGTGAATTGGGTTTTTTAAATTTTAATGTTAATTTAAAATTATCAAGATTGAATGATGATATACAAGTAGTATGTGTGAAGCAATTTAGGTTAAATAAATATATAAAAGATTAGAAAATAAGAATTTAATAAACTAAAAAAAGAAAAATAGCAAGCACACCATAAATAATAAAGATTTATAGTGGTTCGGTGCTTTCCTTGCACCAACATCCATCCTCCAAGCTCCTACTTGGAAATTCAAAATCACTAAACGTATTCAATCAAATACAACATCAGTACCTCTGATCCTAGCTATCCCAAGCTAACATACTTATTTCTCGAGTACAAGTCAACCCTACACACTCCGATTTAAGGCTCAGATCAATCTTTTCCAAGTTTTGGAACTCTCAAAACTTGAATCAAAACAATAAAGAAGAGTATAAGAGTTAATGACAATCAAATACAAGTTTAGCTCCCTTAATGAGCAAATAAAATCTTAAGAATGCTTTTCACAATAATGGAGAAAGCTTTTTTAATTTTCCTCAAAGTTGTTGGAGACTTGAATGAGCTCTTGAGAGGTTGGTGAACTTGAAATGAAAGCTTTTTTGCTTGAAGATGACATTTGCTTAGAGCTGAATTGAATGATAAAATCTCTTATGTTTTTTCCTTTTTTTATAGCAGTTTAAATCTTCAATGGATAGAGGACAGAATCCTGAGCAAGATTTGTAGGCGTTAGAGACCTTAAAGAATGCATTAAAAGCTGCCAAAATGGGATAAAATTAGCCGTTGCAAAAGATTTCCATCACAGGGGTCGACTCATGGGTCGACCTCTAGCATAGGGGGTCGACCTCGAGGACGACTTCTAAGATAGAGTCTAGAAAATTGACTGTTCTATTTTTTTGACCTTCAAAACAGTAGAGCTCGACCTTAGAATCGACCCTTGGCACAGAGACAACGTGCCAAACAGCTCGTTTCAGCAGGGGTAAACCTAGGGGTCGACCCTTTTGCTTCAAACTTAATTTTCTTCCAAAATATGCATCCAAAAATCATGGGACTGTCTTCAAAAGATCAGAAATCTTTTATACTTGCTCTTGAGACTCTCAGATCAAAACTTGATAAAATTATGATTTTGCTCCTAAAATACAAAAAGTTTTTTTCCAAGTTAAATTCATTAGTAATCCCCTCAAATGCTTTGTAATCATCAAAATCAATTCTTGGATAAACAATCTCCCCTTTTTTGATGATGACAAAATATTTGTGCATAAACAAAAATAAAGCATGTAGAAGCTACATCACTTACTAGAATATCATATTTAGTTATTTGATAAATATTGCATAAAGAGTAGTTTGAAGATTACTTATGGTTAGACATTCAAATTATTTGCAAAAGAGTTTGACTTACTTATTCCTTTTGTCAATTTTGCTTCAATTTTGCTTATAGCCTAATTTTATTTACTCTACTCCCCCTTTTTGATATCATCAAGTAAGATCTTAAAAAAATTTGAAAATTCAAAAGGAAAAAGCCTCCTTCTTAATTTATTCTATATGTTTTCCTCTTAGAACAAAAGTTTATAACAAAACTTTCAATTTGCTTATATACAATATAGTATTTTCAGCATATCATAATGTAATTTTAGCCAATTCACAGAGGTTACATTTCACATCATTCAAATGACATTATCATATTTATATATACATATTTACATCCAAATGATTATCATTCCACACACAATAAATCATAACATCAAGTCATCAAAACATATAAGTGCTAAAGATATCAAAAAGCATTCATGAGAGTTAGACCATCAAAACATACGAAATTCATGGATACATGATCCAAGCAGCCAATAGTACCAATGCCATAAGTTTGATCAAAAAAAAAATATAACCAACCATGACTTGATCAATAACTCATAGAAATAACTAAGAGATACTAGATCATAACCTAATACAAAGATGATTAAACTAGATCTAGTAGAGATCACAGCTGAAAGCATTTAAATTAGATGAGGAATTAGAGATGTGATGGAGTGTGTCAAATGACAGATGTATCAAATTCAAAAAATTGAATCAAATCAAATGAATCAGCTCTTCTTTAAAAGCTTATCATTTTAAATTTCTTTCTTTATAAAAAATTAGCTTAAACTCAAATATCAAATACTCTCCCCCTTTTTGAATGAATATGATTCTTTGAATAGATTTTCAAGTATGTACTTTTAAGCTTTAAGAGAATTAGAGCTTTTTAAAGATTTGAATAGTGGAGTCAAGCACAATATTTAATTTATTATTCATTCTTTCCTTTTCTTAAATAAATTTTAGTCAATTAAGTTAGAAAAAAATATATATCAAAAATGTATCAAGCAAAACAAAAATAGTATCAGAGCAAAAATTATTTTACAAAGATTTCTAAAGGCACATTAAAAATTCTATATTATATTCATATTTTTAAATGAATTTCAAAATTAGAAGTATGTATCAAAATTAATTTATTTGGAGTGAGAATTAGTTTTAACTCTAATTAGTTATCAAAAATGATTTGGCAATCAAATCAATTGAATTTAAACTGAATAATCACATGAAGGCTTAAGTTAAAAGGATCATAAAATAATCAAAGTTCATTGTCCTTAACTCAAATTAATTAGAATATTTAATCAAGGCTAACTAGATAATATTTAACAAACAAACATCTTTCCCTTTATTTTTTAAAAGTAAATATCAAAAAATTCATCATATAATAATTTTTTCCCCTCTTTTTTTCATAATTATTATTGGATAAATTTATCTTTTAGCTTTTCTTCCCTATTTTGAAAGAATACAACAAATTTAGAATGAATATCCTCTTTATTTTTTAAATTCTATTTATGAACAATATGGATTAAAAACACATCTCCCCCTTTTTGAATTAAATAAATGCATTAAACAAAATTATTTTGAACTTCAAATATTCAAGAGAGATGAAACATTTCAAAGATTAAAGATTTTAAATAGATCATTCAAAGCAAATTATAAGATATATTCAGTCTTTCAGGGATCATCTCTTCTTTTCTTTTACTATTATTATATATATATATATATATATATATATATATATATATATATATATATATATATATATATATATATTAAGATCAATAAAATATAAGATAAATATTAAAAACTAAAGTTCTCTTTGAATATTTGATTTTAATAGCTTCTTTAAAATATTCTGCTTGACATCAATATCAAAAGACTTAAAAAGAGTATTTTTCTTAAATTTATTTTTTAAAAATAATCAATTTGAACAAGGCATGAATATTCATCAATAATTCTTTTTTAAGATCAAAAATGATTTCTTGAAACTAATTAATTTTTAAAAAGATTAATAATATGATCAAAATGTGTAAAATATAAATAGTTGCTTAAAATGAATCAAATGATCAAAATCATTAGAATACTCAAATAAATCCATGAGACAAGTAAAGTACAATTGTTTATCCATGATTTTTCTTATTAAGCTCAAAAATAATTTTTCTTCTTATAGTCAAGAAAAAGACAAGAAGAATGGATCATTTTTAACTTAAAGCAATGAAATTAAGTCTCAAGGATTGATCCACAAATATTAGTAAAGGATAAGTTGGGATTAAAAGAAGGATATTTAAATAAAAGGATCTAGAATTTTCAATTCTCTCCTAATTTCATAAAATTTATCTTCACTCAAGATCTTAGTAAAAATATCAGCTAATTATTTTTCAGTACAAACATAATCAAGAATTATGTCATTATTTTGAACATGCCCTTTTATGAAATGATATCTTATTTCAATATGTTTTGATCTAGAGTGTTGGATTGGATTCTTAGTTAGATTTATTACACTAGTATTATCACATCTTATAGGAGTTTTGTTTAGTTTGATGCCAAAGTTCTCAAGTTGTTGCTTAATCCATAAGATTTACGCATAGCAACTTCTGGTTGCAATGTATTCGATCTCGACCATAGACAATACTACCGAATTTTGCTTCTTGCTAAATCATGAGATTAAGTTAACTCCTAGACATTGGCAAGTTTCACTAGTACTTTTTCTATCTAATCTACATCCAGCAAAGTCTGCATCTGAATATCCAATTAAATTGATTGATGAATTCTTATAGTACCATAAACCTATGAATTGAGTTTCTTTTAGGTATTTAAATATTTTTTTTACAATATTTAAATGTGATTCTTTTGAATTAGATTGAAATCATGCACATAAACAAATACTAAACATGATATTTGATCTACTAATAGTTAAATACAATAATAAATCTATCGTGCCTCTACAAACCTTTGTATCAATACTTTTACCTCCTTCATCCTTGTCAAGCTTACATGATGGACTCATGGGGGTACCAATGGCTTTGGAGCTCTCCATCCCAAATCTTTTAAGTAGCTTTCTTATGTACTTACTTTGGGTGATGGAGATCCCTTCCTTTATTTGTTTGATTTGAAGTTCGAGGAAGAACGTTAATTCATCCATTATGCTCATCTCAAACTCTCCCTGCATAAGCTTAGCGAAATCTTGACATAAAGTTTTATTAGTAGACCTAAATATAATGTCATTAATATATATTTGTATTACTGACATGTCATCATGATCTCTTTTAATGAAAAGAGTTGTATCTACATTTCCTCTTGAAAATCCATTATTAAGCAAGAATTTACTTAATCTTTCATATCAAGCCCTAGGTGCTTGTTTTAAACCATATAATGCTTTGTTTAATTTGAAAACATGATTTGAAAAAGTATGATTTTCAAAATCTGAAGGTTGTTCTACATAAACTTCTTCGGCAATATATCCATTTAGAAAAGCACTTTTAACATCCATTTGAAATAACTTGAAATTCATAAAGCATGCATAAGCGAGTAAAAGTCTAATTGCTTCTAGTCTAGTAATAGGTGCAAAGGTCTCATCAAAATCAATTCCCTCTTCTTGATTATAATCCTTTGCAACTAATTTTGCTTTATTCCTAATTATATTTTCATTTTTATCTAATTTATTTCTATATATCCATTTTGTGCCAATTATTGGATGATTTTTAGATCTTGATACTAAGGTCCATACATTATTTCTTTCGAATTGATTAAGTTCCTCTTGCATTGCATTTATCCAATTATAATATTTTTTGGCTTCATCAATGGTTTTAGGTTCAAAATGAAAAACAAAAGCAAAATGATTATATGCATCTTTAAGTGAAGAGCGAGTTCTTACCCCATGTGTAGGATCACCAATAATTAGTTCTTTGGGATAATTGTGAACATACCTCCATTCTTTTGGAAGATCATTTGCATCTTGAGGTTGTTCTCGTTGTTCTTCACTTTCATTTTCTTGCTTGTTTTCATTATCCTCTTTATTTTGAATTATCGAATCTTTTAGGGTGATCTCCTCCATCCCTTCTATAAGAAAATCTGCATCATCAATATCCTCACTCTTCCTTGATAGAAGATCATTAGTCTCATTAAAGATAATATGTGTTGACTCTTTTCTTTTGTTAAAAACTCTAAAAGCTTTACTAAAGGAGGAATAATCAAGAAAAATAGCTTCATCAGGTTTTTCATCAAATTAATATAGTTTTTCTTTACTATTATTCAAAACAAAACATCGACAACCAAAAACATGAAAATATGCAATGTTAGGTTTTCTACCTTTCCAAAGCTCATAAGATGTTTTCTTCAAAATTATTCTGATTAGGGCATGGTTTAAGATGTAACATACTGTATTAATTGCTTCCATCCAAAAGTATTTTGGGAGGTTGCTTTTACATAGCATGGTATGGGCCATTTCTTTTAGAGTCTTATTTTTTCTTTCTACCATCCCATTTTTTTGGGATATCCTAAGTGCTGAAAAATTATGGCTTATTCTTTTTTCATTACAAAATTTTTCAAAGCTTTGGTTTTCAAATTCAATTTCATGATCATTTTAAATGTTTTGAATTGAAAAACCTTTTTCATTTGTAACTTTTCGATAAAACTTTGAGAAAACATGAAAAGTTTCATCTTTGTATGCCAAAAAGAAAATTCATGTAAAATGTGAGTAGTTATCGATAATTATAAAATCTTAACATTTTTCACCTAAGCTTGTTGTTCTTGTAGGACTAAACAAATCCATGTGCAAAAGTTCCAATGGCCTAGAAGTTGAAACAATATTCTTAGATTTGAATGAAACTCTAGTTTGTTTATCTAGTTGTCATGCATCATAAATTTTATCTTTTTCAAAGTTCAATTTTGGTAAATCGATAACTAATTCCTTTTTGATAAGCTTTGAAAGTGAATGCATACTAATATGTGCAAGCCTACGGTGCCAAAACCAACTAGTCTCATTAATTTTGGCATTCATAGCTACTAGATATTGTATGTTTATCGTACAAAGATCATTCAAATCTACCATATAAATATTACCACGTCTATGTCCAACAATCTTAATGCCATCATCATTGAGACTAGTTACAATACATAATGAAGATTTAAAAATAACTTTATAACCCTTGTCACAAAGTTGACTAATACTTAAGAGATTATGTTTCAAACCATCTACTAATAAAACATTTTCAATATACTTGGAGGGAGTGATACCAATGTTACTTATACCAATAATTTTTCTTTTCCCATTATCTCCAAAGATGACCATTTCTCCACTTTTAGCATCAAGCATGATGAATTGGGATTCATTACCAGCCATGTATCTTGAGTATCCACTATCAAGATACCATCTTAGATTTTCTTCTTTGGATGCAAAACACACCTACATGCAAAATCAAGTCCTTACTCTAGGTACCCAAGTTTTCTTGGATCCTTTAAGGTTAGTTACAATGGTTCCTTTTGGAACTCATATTTTTTATATTTAAATTATTAGAGAAATATGTATAAGATTTATATCCTAGTTTACCACGTTTAAAGCAAGTAATATTTGAAAATTTTTTGCTTTATACAAAAATATTTTTTAAAAATTTTTATTTTCTTAGAAGGTTATAGCCTAGATCGGTCATATCATAAACGATCTTTTGATTTTCAAAAATCATATGAAGTTTATTTGAACTTAAAGTAAATTTTTTAACTATCAATTTTAGCTCGTTGATTTTATTTTTCAAATTTAGGTTCTCTTGAGTTAAGACTAGTTTTTCACTTAGGATAATTTCATTTTCTTTTAACAAGACTTGATTCTTAAATTTTATATTTTTATTTTTAGTTCCTAATTTCTTTAAATCATTGACTAAATTATATAAGGATTCTTGAAGTTCTTCGGATGTAAATTCATTAGAGATTTTAGCATTTACCTCATTTTCATATGCTATAAGGTACGATTGGCTTGTTCCTGAGCTTCTTCCTCTTTGAAAATTAAGTCATCACTATCACTCCATGTTGCCACCATAGCCTTTATCTTGTATTTCTTGGAAATCTTTTTAAGTGGAGGACATTCATACATAAAGTGCCCTGGCTTTTTACATTCATAGCAAATAAGGGGCTACCCCCTATCCTTTTTCTTGCTTTACTCCCCTTTGGCAAGTGATCTCTTTCTCATCCCTTGTTTTCTCTTCAAAAATCTCTTGAACTTTCTTGTGATGAGGGCTATTTCTTTATCTTATTCTTCATCTTCCGTTTCATTGAATTTTTCATCTTATTGAGTGGCGGATTGAAGGGCTATTATCTTTTTTTTCTTGACATCTTCTTCTTGATGTTGTTTCATGCTTAGCTCGTGCATCATTAGTGATCCTAGAAGCTCCACCAAGGGTAAAATATTCAGATCTTTGGCTTCTTAGACTGTGGCCACTTTGGTCTCTCATATTCTAGACAAAGACCTAAAAATCTTTCTCACAAGATCATAATTAGAATAAGACTTGCCAAGACTTCTATGACTATTTATAATGTCCGTAAATCTAGTAAAAATTATAGTTATTGACTTATCATGTTCCATTTTGAAAAGTTCATATTTGTGCACAAGTATATTAATTTTTGACTCCTTAACTTGATTAGTGCCTTCTTGAGTTACTTCTAACCTATCCATATTTTCTTAGCTGACATGCATGTTGAAATGCAATTAAATTCATTAGCATCTAAAGCACAATATAAAACATTCATGGCTCTTGCATTGAGTTAAGCCATTTTTTTATCAACCTCATTCGATTCTTTTTGGGTTTAGTTGATTCTACACCATCAATTATCTTAGTGGGTGTGTGTAGTCCATTAACTATAATATTCCATATATCATAGTCAAATGCTTGTATCAATATTTTCATCCAAGCTTTTCAATAGGTATAGTTTGACCCATTAAAAAGTGGAGGTCGGTTTGTGGACTGCCCCTCGACTAAAGAAATACTAACTTAGGTTGCCATAGATCTTTGGCTTTTTGATGGTTAAATCAAAGTAGGGTTAGAGCACTGGGCTCAATACTACTTGTTGCCCAGCTATGCAACCCAAGAGGGGGGTGAATTAGATTTTTAAAATTTTAATACTAACTTAAAGTTATCAAGATTGAATGATGATATGCAAGTAGTGTATGTGAAGCAATTTAGGTTAAATAAATATATAAAAGATTAAAAAGCAAGAATTTAATAAAGTAAGAAGAAAAGATAGTAAGCACACCACAAACAATAAAGATTTATAGTGGTTTGGTGCTTTTCTTGCACCTACATCCACTCTCCAAACTCCTACTTGGAAATTCAAAACTACTAAATATATTCAACAAGAATACAACGTCGGTACCTTCGATCCTAGCTATCCTAAGCTAATATACTTGTTTCTCGGATACAAGCCAATCCTACACACTTTGATTTAAGGCTCGAATCAACCTATCCCAAGTTTTGGAACTTCCAAAACTTGAATCAAAATAATAAAACAGAGTATAAGAGTTATTGACAATCAAATATAAGTTTAGCTCCTTTAATGAGCAAATAAAATCTTAAGAATGCTCTTCAGAATAATGGAGGAAGCTTTTGTGATTTTCCTCAAGGTTGTTGGAGACTTAAATGAGCTCTTTAGAGATTAGTTAACTTGAAAGGAAAGTTTATTTGCTTGAAGATGACTTTTGCTTAGGGTTGAATTGAATGATAAAATCTCTTATGTTTTTTTCTTTTTTTATAGCCTTTTAAATCTTCAATGGATGGAGGAGAGAATCCTAGACAAGATTTGTAACTGTTGGAGATCTTAAAGAATGCATTAAAAGATGCCAAAATAGGATAAAACTAGCCGTTGCAGAAGATTTCCATCACAAAGGTCGACTCATGGGTTGACCTCTGGTATAGGGGTAGACCTCAAGATCGACCTCTGAGATAGAGTTTAGAAAATCGACTGTTCTATATTTTTGGCCTTCAGAATAGCAGAGGTCGACCCTAAGGTCGATCCTTGGCACAGAGACAGCGTGCCAAACAGCCCATTTCAGCAGGAATAGACCTAGGGGTCGACCCTTTTGCTTCAAACTTAATTTTCTCCCAAAATATGCGTCCAAAAATCATGAGACTACTTCCAAAGGATCAAAAATCTTCTATACTTGCTCTTGAGGCTCTTAGATCAAAACTTGATAAAATTATGATTTTTCTCTTAAAATATAAAAAATCTTTTTCCAAGCTAAATTCATTAGTAATCTCCTCAAATGCTTTGTAATCATAAAAATCAATTCTTGGAGCAGCACAAGGCCTGCCATTCATAGAGTGGGGTACAAAGTTCAACTGAGGAAGAGTTCTGCCAATCCGAGGTCCCGAATGTGGGTCTGGTGGAATCTACCAATTATAGTGGAGAGATATGGCCAGAAGGAGGTTCAATCAGAGAGGAGTTCAGTTATCACTAAGGTCGGCCAGATTGGACTATGCTGAAGTTCGCTACTCGGAGTCCTACTATCTACCTCATGTCATGGGTCATAGTCGATCAGATGGCAATTTTCTTCATTATTCAAGCTCGTCCGGATGAAGTTCATCAAGCCTTGCAGGTTCTACAATTAACCAGGGAGCTGATAATTATAATTAAGAGGATCATTATGGCCATAGCTGGACTGAATTTCGGCCATGGTTACCATAGTTTCGAATGAAACTATACCAAAATCGGATACCTTGCAGAATTACAGCAGGAGCCATTTTATCCCTAACACAACCTTTATTTAAATTGCTTATTTACTTACTTTTTTATTAATCCAAGTATTTTAATTGATTTTTATTTTGCTATTTAACTTAAAATTAAAATTACTCAAATGCAATTAACATGATCCCTGTGGATACGATCTCGACTCATGGTATCTATATAGCAGTGAGTTAGAATTATTTTTGACCACCTACATAGTAATCATCTGGCCACCAACTGTGAGTCTATGAAGGCCTTTAACCTCTTTACTCTAAATTCTTTGGTGATTCTCACTCCAACAAGTGGGGCCTTGTAGTTGGCTTGATTATTAAAAGCATTGAATTGCTATAGCAGTAGCGTGGCATGGATGACAGTTGTTAAGGTTTGCACTTGTAGCAGTAGTTGAAGGAAAAACTATTTTTTCACAGTAGGATCAATCTCATCTGATCTGATCTGTAGCAAAAATTTTTAAAATTTTTCTACAAGTTCCTGATTAGATCTGAGAGTTCTCGAATCTGATCCTAGTAATCTAATATTAAAAATAAAAATTAAAATAAATTAGCAACAATAGTTGTTACCTATTTAGGGTAGATAATTATCCTAACGATGATCAATGGAAGCCTAAGATCCTGGATCAAGCCATGCACATGCCTAGCCTCTATCGGAGTCTACTCAGAATGAATTTGGACATGCTCTCCTTTTGGATCTGATGCCAAAACTTTAGATCAGATCTGAATCTCTGAAGCCTTCAAAATAATTTTCTGAGACTGCACCCGATCTCTTGATGTAGAACACCCTATCGCGATCTTTGCTTCAGCTTCTATCAACCTTTGAATGCTGAACCTGTGCCCAACTTGGTATGGGCATAGAGAAGGAAGAGAGGACCAGAGGGAGCCATGGAGAGGATGGGGTGGCAGCCTAAGGGCATGGGAGATCAAAAAATTACAAATCCTAGGGCGCAGGGTCTTCAAATAGACCCTACGCCAACCCTAGAGTCCTATTTTATCAAGTAATCTAATTACTTGATTTAATCAGATTTTAATCTGATATCCTATGCCAAACACCAGGTCTCTACCTAGTTTTGTCACCCAAAAGTTCCCAAGAATTGTCGCACAAAAGGGATAAGAACAAGAGCATGGAGAATTATCTCCAAGAGTTTGTTCCATAACAAACTCTTCCTCCACGCCTCCTCTGATTATGCGCACACCATATACGGCGTGCCCACCTCATTTCCTCGATGAAAACTCCTTAGGGTGTGCGCCCTAGATCAAATATAGGAGGTGCATGCCATACCTTCAATTCCTACAAAGACCGAATCAATGTCCTAACAAAATCGAAAATAGCAGGTTGTGTCAGGAATTGACAGGTATTGTCTTTGTATTGGGTAAACCTCACTCCTGCCGAAGTTTAGTCTGATGCTCAGCCAAATATAACTTGTAATCATAGAAGAGCTTCAACCGAACTTCTTTCGAACTTCTTCATCAGTCAAACTCCTTCTGGACTTCTTCATTAGTCGAACTCCTTTCAGACTTCTCCATCAATTGGACTCTTTTCGAACTTCTCCATCAGTCGGACTCCTTTCGGACTTCTTCTTCAATCAGACTCCTCCATCAGATGAATTCTCCTTCAAATTTTCTCCTAATAGATCTACATGCAAATTCCTTCAGCAGAACTACTTTTGGATTCCTCCAGTGGATCCACTCTTAGACTTCTCCAGCAGACTTCCTACAAGATTTCTCCAGTCGCAAAGCTTCCAAACCCCCTTTCGACCAAACTTCCTACAGTCATCTAGAAGGGTCTTCTCATCTACATGAATCCAGCTCTATACACAGCATGAACCAACTTGCACATAGACTATCTTAGGGGAGTCTGAACTCCTCTGAAATTGACATAACTCAAAGTTCCTCCCCATCTAATGTCTACTCCTCTGAACTTCAACTATTAAATCCTAATGAACTGGCATATCATTGTTAGATATGTGTGCCCTCGAAGCTAATTGGCTGACACCTGTAATACACTTCTAAGGGCAAAATTATAATTTTAACTATAAATAATAAAATAAATTATTTTCTATCATAATATGTATTTGAAAGTATCTGTGATACATCCCTTGAGTTAATGGCAATGATAGTTTATATTTTCAAGAGTTGAAAATTTAAGACATGAATATTCATTATTAACTCATAAAATGCTCCCGATCGTAGGAGCATCATGAGAAAGGTGATTAATCCAAAAGGTTGGTGTATGATCGCTTCTTTAGAATAGATGAGTCTTGAGTCTATGATGTAGAGACACTGGAGCAAGAGTACAGATACTCGTTAGAAAATGAGGGCACTGAGCGTGACCATCTTGAGTAGTCATGAGGAAGTCTACCTTCTCATCAATGACTGGCTCGAAGCTGTAGTGATGTGTCTGGTTATTTAATCTGAGGTGAATCGGTAGTTCACCTTGAGGGTGTTATAGTTTGACTATACTATAACTTGATCTCCTAGCTATTCAGAACTCTGAGGTGTATGTTGGCTATAGCATGTTCATTGTAGGAATTGGATTGCACCAATAGGGGATCTATCTACCTTGGTAGAAGAGGAGCAGCCCTATAATGATCATGAGAATCAAGTCCATAAGCCCATGGCCATGGTAGAGTGAAATAATATAAAGAGTTTCTATTAGGATTTTCACATTGGACTTGAATCAAATGATTAATTCATATGACGAAAATTAAGGTTTGACGAGATCACCTTAACCCAAATCCAATCAGAGCTCAAGATAGAGGAACTTAATTATACAGGTAACTGCATCGAGAGGTTCACTTTCAGTTCTGATGGGTTGCCATCATATGCTGCTAGGTGTCACTGATGGATTTTGAGAGCAATTAAAATGATTTGGAGGATCGATCATACTAGTTGTCTGAATCAGAAAAGTTCTGATCCATCGAAAGGTATTTCGATGATGTCGATGATAGAGATCATGACATATCTCATTACCATACAAAACTGAACCTAACTAGATCACATAAATAAGAATTTGGATCTAGATATCATCAACTAGATTAACCTAGTTCAATTAATTTGAATAAGATTCAATTAGGTTCAAAAAAATCATGCTAGCACACGATTGAGCCTAATATTCTTCTTTAACAATTATTAAGACTTGTCTCGATTGAGCCAAATATGTTTGAGCTCACTCAAAAATCTTTATTTGGTCTGACTAGAGCTTGTCCAGAACAGAAAATGATTGTCTTAATTTATGAGATAAATTTGGGACAATAACTACCATTTTCCATCACCTGCTAAATCTTGTCTTTGGACTTTGGTCAAATATTAACTTTTGATACTTAGACATCTGTCAATATATCATGCACCCATAGGAGAGAACCTTGGCCCTTGTCCCCCTGCTAAAAAGTAGACAGACAAGGGGCGTATGCCTAGGGAGGCGTGCACCTCATGTGGATAAGGTTTGGAGTCCCATACAAATGGGACTCCAGTTGCTTTAGGGAATCAACCTAGATGGCGCCAAGAAGACTTATTTGATCTAGTCTTGGCACCATCTAAGAAGAGTTTTGAGGGACTCTAATCTGATTAGATCAGATGATGTCATCCCATCAATCAAATTTAAATCTGATTGTACAAAGGATCATGATTGGTCGGGATGATGTGGCACTGCATGGCGCATTAGGGTCTATATAAACCCCGTATGCACCTAGAATTGAGAGCTTCTACTTTAGCTCATGCCACAAAGCTTTTCTTCCTCCTTCTCCATGCCACCCTCTAGTCTTCTCTCTCCTCTTCATGTCCAAGAGGTTTTGGGCATGAGTTGGTGCGATCCAAGCAAGCAAAAGACGACAGAAAAGAAAGAAAGCAGCACTGCAGCAAGAGACAACGGTTATTCTACAAAAGAGTTTTTAAAGACTTTCAAGATCAGATCTAGATCTAATTTTTAGAGAATTGATTGAGAAGGAGAAGATCTTCAGATCCTGCCCGAGTGGATACCAGTAGAGGCCAGGCACTTGCGTGGCTATGTCCAGAACCTCAGGCAAACATCAAGATCATCACAGGATAATTGGATTAACCAAAATAAAGATACAATTAAATTTAATTTAATCTAATTTTTATTTTATTAGATCAATAAGATTAGATCTAAAGAGTCTTAAATCTAATTAAGATCTTAAAAAAAAATTTTAAAATATTTCTCCTGATCCAATCAGATCTAAACAAATCTGATCGGGGAAACAAGGTTTCTCCCTTCAACTGGTATCAAAGCCAGGTTCCAAAATTTATTAGATCTAATTTTAATTTATTTTTGATCAGATAATTTAGGATAATTTTAGATGTCAGAGATATGATTAGATCTAAATTAAAAATTAAAATTAAATAATTTTAAATCTAAATGTATGAGATGCAATGACTACGACTAGGAATAGGAATTTTCTATGTATAGTCTAACGATGGATCATAATTTAATTTAATTAACTCCTCTTCCTCTATATCTAATTTATTATTATTTTTAATATATAAATATTATAATTAAAATCTAAAAAATAAAAAATAATTACTTTATTTTGTTTTTTCATATGGATTATATGTGATAGATGCATGTTTAGTATAGTTGTAGCAATAATTCTACAATGAAATCTAGAAATAAATTTTTAATTTGATATGATCAATTTATCTTATGTCAGATATTTATGAGATAACTTTAGATCTTAAAAATATGTATAAATATGATACATGAGATTGTTATGCAAAATTGTTTTGTTTAGATTAATTTTCTTATTATATGTGAATAGTGATGTAGATGTAACTAGTTTTGTACGAATATATTATGTTTTTGATTAAGATATTTTCTTTGGCATCAGTATAAGAATGAAGTAGTGGAAAATTAAAAGCCCTCTCCTCCTATTTGATTGGACGTATGGCTTATGATTATGTGTAGGGATGCTGCCCATTCGTTCTTAATCAGAATCTAAAACTTCATTTTCTGCAAAAATCCTAAGATCCTGAAACCTAGGATTTTATACAATTTTGTCTTATTGAAGCCTAAACTTAACTTAAAAAATTAAGATCTATAAAATATATTAGATTACTAAAAATAAGAATTTTTGGACATAAGACATATTATAAAATTGGGTTTAGCTTTGGGTAGCTCAATAGGTCTAGCGGTTGATCAACACCAAATAAGAGTTGTTAGCTGGATCAAGAGTGCTTAAACTTGGACCAGGCTTAATTGGATTAAGTCTGGGTCAAGATTGATCATATGAGTTGATCGATTCAGTTAAGACCTAATTAGGCTCAAGTAAGTTTAGAGTTAGATTGTAGGCTCTAATGAATTCGGAGATTGTCTTCTAGCTCCGAATAATTTATGATCTAAGAGGTAAGTTTGGTAGATACGAATCGACTGATTCTCTTTAATTGGAAGCTACTCGACTCAAATGCATTCTTGTCGAGTTAATGGCATATCCTTCAATCGAGTCTTACTGGCCATATTTGTTTCTAGTCTTAATCTAAGTGGTAATATCCGAGCTAACCATACTATCTAGGTTAGTCATAATGGTTACAGCTATATCAAGTCAAGTTTACGAGACCTAATCAAATCTTCCTAAAGAAAAGATTTAAGTCTAAAGTCTTCCACCATGTAGATTGCAGGCCTTCCGAGGCTTGATTGTACTCGACTAAGATCATTTAGTGTTCAGTTGCACCGAAAAGATGCAACCATGATCTATTAGGCACTTCGGATTGCTACGGTGGAGGATGGATTGGGTCAATATTCTGGAATCGGTGAGAGACCATTAGGAATTCATTTATGCAAATGATGGTCTGACTTAACTAAGGAGTGAATCAATATTCGGGCAGATGAGATTCATGAATTTGATATAGCCTGGGTGCACCTGATTAAAATCATGAAAACAGTTGTTCACTCATTGGATAACCCATCACCATAACTGTTAGGTGAGTGATGAGTAGTTGTGGGACTGCACATCCACTAAAAATCATTAATCATGAAGATTTTTGTATCTCTACAAAGAAAGTATAGGGATTCGAGAAAATAGTGGAAGCTAATTTATTTAAAAATCAAATTTTTAAATAAATTGAATAAGTCTTAATTATAAAATCTAACTAGAAACTTTGACTCTCTATAGAAAAAAGAAAAATATCTGCATCCAACCCACTAGCCCATATCCTGGACACCCATAAACTGACAGATCCAATTACAAGGATTAGCTCCAGAACATCAAAATTATTTTGGATTCTGAGAAGTTGACTCATGTATTGGATCAGAATCTTCCCATCTTACCAGCTCGTCTATCTACTGAATAGAGAGCATCTCTTGACAAATGGATGGATGAAGATAATAAGACTAGATACTACTTGTTGGACTCAATGTCTGATGAGCTTCAGCGTCAACATGAAGTTATCAAGGCTACCTGCCAAATGTTGGCTCACCTGCAAGAGTTGTTTGGTGAATAGAGTCACGCAGCCAAATATCAGATCACTAAACGACTATTTAAGGCTAAAATATGTGATGGGCAATCAATCCAAGATCATTATCTGATGATGATCAAGGACTTGAAAAAGCTTGAGAAGCTCGGAGTGAAGTTAGATCAGGATCTACAGAATGATATAATTCTGCAATCCTTGACTGATGCGTATGGGTAGTTCATCATGAACTACCATATACATAAACTTTAGAATACTCTGATCGAGCTTATGAATATGTTGGTTACTGCTGAGCTTTCTATGAAAGATTCTAAAGGCTCAGTACTTGCTATGAAATGAACTTCTTCCAAAAGAAAGTTTTTTGAAAAGAAGAAGAAGTCTGTAAAAAGGCAGAAGATGGAAGGTGGAAAGAAAAAGAAGGCAGAGCTGAAGAAGAAAGTAGCTGACAAAGAAAAGTGTTTCCATTGTAATACTGACGACCACTAGAAGTGGAACTGCCCTAAATACCTGACCATCCTGAAGAATAAGAAGAAGACAAGTCCTTCTGAAGGTATGCTTGTTCTTGAATCTAACTTTATGGTTTCTTCTTCATCCAGTTGGATGCTTGACTCTGGTTCTAGTACTCATTTGTGCACTTCCATGCAGGGTCTTAAGGATAGCAGGAGGCTAAGGGATGATGAGATGATCCTACATGTCGGAAATGGAGCAAAGATTGCTGCTGTGGCCGTGGGAACCCATCCTCTTCAACTACCATCTAGCTTAGATTTAGTACTTAGGGATTGTTATTATGTGGCTGCTGCAAGCAGGAATTTGATTTCTATTTCATGTTTAGCACAAGAAGGCTATGTAATTAGTTTTCTTAAGGATCATTGTAATATTCTTTATGAAAAAAATAAAATTATAAGTAGTTTTCTTATTAACAATCTCTACTAGTTACATATTAATGTATCTATCTTTAATATCAAGCAAAATGTGAATGCCATAAGATCAAAATGACCTAGGGATAATCCAAATAATAGGTATCTATGGCACCTAAGGCTAGGTCATATAGCAAAAGATAGGATTAACAAATTGAAGAAAATCGGACTATTGAGTCCGTTGACTTTCGAGTCATATCAAATTTATGAATCATGTCTTCATAGCAAAATGACTAAGCTCTTTTTTGTAGGACATGAAGAAAGGGCCATGGATCTACTTGCCCTAGTACATATTGATGTGTGTGGTTCATTTAATGTGCCGGCTAGAGGCAACTTTGACTACTTCATAATCTTTATTGATGATTTATCTCGACATGGATACATGTATCTTATAAGACACAAGTCTGAATCCTTTAAAAAGTTCAAGAAATTTAGACATGAAGTTGAAAAGTAAACTGAAAAATCTATTAAGGTTCTTCGATCAGATCGAGAAGGTGAATACCTTAGTTCGGAATTCCTGGACTACCCTCAAGCAAAATGGCATAGTCTCTCAATGGACTCCACCTAGAACATCCCAACTCAACAGAATTTTAGAATGGAGGAATCAAACCCTATTGGATATGGTCCGATCCATGATGAGCTTCAGACCTTCTTGATTTTCTTTGGAGATATAGTCTGTTAACTACTATATATTTACTAAATAGGATTTCCTCAAAACTGTTCCTACCACACCGTATGAAATATGGCATGGTAAGAAACCAAGTCTGAGTCATCTCAGAATTTAGGATTGTCCGGCTCATGTCAAAAGACAACAAACGGACAAGTTAGACTATAGGTCCTTTAGAGCTCGATTCATACGATATCCTAAAAAGTCATTAGGATATTATTTCTACATTCTAGAAGACCATAATATGATTGTGAGTCGGCATGTCATCTTTCTTAAAAAATAGTTTATTCAAGATAGCGGCATTGAAAAGCAGATCAAGCTCGAGGAGAAAGTCTCATAAGAGCAATGAGCTAAGGATCCTATGGAACAAAATCAGGTTGAGCCAATACAATCACTACCTTCTTCACCTCGTAGATCGGAAAGATTTTTGTCCCCCTGAGAAGTACTTAGGTACTATCTCAGAGAAAGTAGAGAAAATGTTCCTTGTAGGTAATGGGATTCATGGTGATGATCCCAAAACCTATGATGAGGCGATATCGGATATCAACTCCGAGAAATGGTTAGAGGCAATGAAGTCAGAAATTGACTCAATGCACTCAAACCAAGTCTGAACCTTGGTAGATCTACCTGAAGGTATAGTACCTATTGGGTGTAAATGGATCTACAAAAGAAAGATTGGTGTAGATAGAAATGTAGAGACATTCAAAGCTAGATTAGTGGCAAAAGGATATAGTCAACTTGAAGGCATTGACTATCAGGATACCTTTTCGCCAGTAACTATGCTAAAATCCATCCGTATATTACTTGTTGTTGTAGCCTATTTTAATTATGAAATATGGCAAATGGACGTGAAAATGGCATTTTTAAATAGATACTTTGAGAAAGATATTTATATGGAACAGCCACTAGGTTTCACATCCAGTGATGTTGATCACAAAGTATGCAAGCTGCAAAGGTCCATATATGGACTTAAGCAAGCATCTCAGAGCTGGAATACTTATTTTAATGATGTGAACAAATTATTTGGTTTCATCAAAAAAGAGGAGGAACCATGTATTTTCAAAAAGGTTAGTGGGAGTGCTATTATCTTTCTTGTACTGTACGTGGATGATATCCTCCTTATTGGGAATGATATTCCCATATTGACCATAGTTAAAATGTAGTTATCTAAAGAATTCTCCATAAAAAGACCTAGGAGAAGTATCCTTCATTCTAGGAATTAAGGTCTATAGAGATAGACCAAATAGGATGCTAGGTCTTTCATAGAAGATGTACATAAAGGAAGTGTTAAACAGGTTTAGCATGGAAAACTCCAAGAGGGGATTGGTATCCTTCAGACATGGCATTCATCTCTCTAAGAAAATGTGTCCCAACACATCTGAGAAGATTGAATGCATGAGCAAGATCCCTTATGCTTTAGTAATAGGGAGCCTCATGTATGCCATGTTATGTACACAACCTAATATAGCCCATGCTGTGAGTGTCACAAGTAGATATCAGTCAAATCTAGGTGAAGAACACTGGACTTCTATGAAATGTAACTTTAAGTACTTAAGAAGAACTAAGGATATGTTATTAATTTTTGGTAATGGAGAACTCCAAGTCCAAGGGTATACAAACTCAGATTTTATGTCTGATATAGATGATCAAAAATCGACATCTGGGAGTCTGTTTGTATGTAATGGTGGTGCTGTCAGTTGGAAGAGTTCCAAGCAGACAATAATAGCAGATTTCACCATGGAAGCAGAGTACATCACTATGTCAAAAGCTGCGAATGAGGCATTCTAGTATAAAAGGCTCGCTGCAGAAATTGGAGTGATGCCATCGAATGCCATTCCTCTATACTGCGATAATAATGGCGCCATAGCCCTAGCTAAGAAGCCCAGGTCTCATAAAAAATCCAAGCACATCGAGCGGCAATACCATCTCATCCACAATTACCTCAAGAAAGGTTACGTCAAGGTCAAGAGAGTCGACTCCACATACAATGCGATAGACCCACTCACAAAGCTATTGGGCCAATAGAAGATCGAAGCCCACCTTGAGAAGATGCGACTTAGATTTATAGCCAATTGGCTTTAGGTCAAGTGGGAGTTTGCTAGATATGTGTGTCCTTGAAGCCAAATTGGCTGACACATGTAATATACTTATAAGAGTAAAATTATAATTTTAACTATCAATAATAAAATGGATTATTTTCTATCATAATGTGTATTTGAAAGTATCTATTATACATCCCTTGAGTTAATGGCAATGATAGTTCATATTTTCAAGAGTTGAAAATTTAAGACATGAATTTTCATTATTAACTTATAAAATGCTTTCGACCATAGGATTATCATGAGGATGTTGATCGATCCGAAAGGTTGGTGTACGATCGCTTCTTTAGGATAGATGAGTCATAAGTCTATAGTGTAGAGATACCAAAATGAGAGTACAGATACTCATTAGAGAATGAGGGCACTGAGCGTGACCACCTCGAGTAGTCATGAGGAAGTCTACCTTCTCGTCGATGACTGGCTCGAAGCTGTAGTGGTGTGTCTGGTTCTTTGACCTGAGGTGCATCGATAGTTCACCTTGAGGTTGTTACAGTTTGACTACACCATAACTCGATCTTCTAGCCATTTGGAACCCTGAGGTATATGTTGGCTATAGCATGTTTATTGTAGTAATTGGATTGCACCAATAGGAAATCTATCTACCTTGATAGAAGAGGAGCAGTCCTATGATGATCGTGAGAATCAAGTACATAAGTCCATGGCCATGGCAGAGTGAAATAATATAAAGAGTATCTATTAGGATTTTCACATTGTACTTGAATCGAATGATTAATTCATATGATGGAAATTAGGGTTTGACGAGATCACCTTAACCCTAATCCGATCGAGGCTTAAGATAGAGGAACTTAATCACATAGGTAACTGCACTGAGAGGTTCACTTTCAGTTCTGATGGATTGCCACCATATGCTGCTAGGTACCACTGGTGGATTTTGGGAGCAATTAGAATGATTTGGATGATCGATCATACTAGTTGTCTGAATCAGAAAAGTTCTGATCCATCGGAAGGTATTTCGATGATGTCGATGATAGAGATCATGACATATCCCATTACCATATGGAATTGAACTTAACTAGATCATACAAATAAGGATTTGGATCTAGATATCATCAATTGGATTTATCCAGTTCAATTGATTTGAATATGATTCAATTAAGTTCAAGAAAATCATGCTAGCACACGATTAAGCCTAATATTCTTCTTTAACAATCATTAAAACTTGTCTCGACTGAGCCAAATATATTTGGGCTCACTCAAGAACCTTTATTTGGTCTGACTGGAGCTTGTCCAGGTCAAAAAAGGGTTGTCTTCATTTATGAGATAAATTTGAAACAACACCTGTCATTTTCCATCACCTGCTAAATCTTGTCTTTGGACTTTGGTCAAATGTTGACTTTTGACACTTAGACATCTGCCCATGTGTCATGCACCCATAGGAGAGAACCTTAGCCCTTGTCCTCCTACTAAAAAGCAGATAGACAAGGGGCACTACCTAGGGAGGCGTGCACCCCATGTGGATAAGGTTTGGAGTCCCATGTAGATGGGACTCCAGTTGCTTTAGAGAATCAACCTAGATGGCACCAAGAAGACTTGTTTGACCCAGTCTTGGCACCATCTAAGGAGAGTTTTGAGGGACTCTAATCTAATTAGGTCAGATGATGTCATCCTATCAATTAGATTTAGATCTGATTATACAAAGGATCATGATTGACCGGGATGATGTGGCACTGCATGGCACAGCAGGGTCTATATAAACCCTATCTACGCCTAGAATTGAGAGCTTCTACTTTAGCCCATGCCACAAAGCTTTTCTCCCTCCTTATCCATGCCACCCTCTGGTCCTCTCTCCCCTCTCCACGCTCAAGAGGTTTTGGGCATGAGTTAGGTGCGATCCAAGCAAGCAAAAGACGATAGGAAAGGAAGAAGACAACACTACAGCAAGAGACAACGATTATTCTTCAAAAGAGTTTTTGAAGACCTTCAAGATCAGATCTAGATCTAATTTTTGGAGGATTGATTGAGAAGGAGAAGATCTCCAGATCCTGCCCGAGTGGATCTGGTAGAGGCCAGGCGCTTGCGTGGCTATATCCAGAACCTCAGGCAAACATCAAGGTCATCACAGGATAATTAGATTACCCAAAATAAAGGTACAATTAAATTAGATTTAATCTAATTTTTATTTTATTTTATTTTAGCAGATCAATAAGATCAAATCTGAAGAATCTCATATCTAATTAGGATCTTAGAAAAAAAATTTTGAAATATTCCTCTTGATCTAATTAGATCTGAACGAACCTAACCCGGGAAATAAAGTTTTTCTCTTCAGTCATGACAATAAATACTACTCTCCATAACAAACCCCATGTGGCCTCGAGCAGCCTACTACCTGATGGTTATGGTTGTCGCTCTCAGTCTGTTATAGGCTCCACCTATAAAAGGGATCCTCCAGATACATTTCTCTCCACAGCTCTCTTCTCCTTCCCAAAGTTCTACTACTTTCTTTCCTAAGCACTCCATTTTTGTTAGCTAGAAGACCTGACTTGATCGTCGGAGGGTCCTGTTGGAGCCACCACCCCCAACTCTAGTCAAGACTTGTCTTATAGGTTCCTGATGGCGACTTCATCTTCTCCAGCTTTAGCTCAGTTCCGACGTCAACCAAATTCTACAACAAAATTGACGCTAGAGGAAAGGCCTTTGAGCCCTTATTCTAAAAGTAGTGCCCACTCATTCTTGATCCTTTTCTTCATTTAATCCATCGAGATCCATCTTTGTTCAATCTTTTTAGCTTGGAAATGCATCCAAAGAAGACAACCACTCGATGATCCGCTGCTTCTGCCACCAAATCTGAGCTGGACCTGCCCATCCCAACTCCATCACCAGCACTTCGACCTCCTCCACCGACGATCATGATAGATTTGGAGTAATTCAATCTGCTGATGTAGTAGGTCGAAGCCTCACCGAAATGGTGTAGGCCATGCAACAAACCCCGACGACGGCTCCACCAGAAAACCCCCCATCAGGGTGTCAAGAATCAATCCCAAGGAGGCATACTTGGGTCAGCAAACCCATCACTCCTGGGAAAGAAAAATATAGAGCTGAAGACCCCTGTTCAGACCATGATTCCTCTCTGCAAGAAATCTTCCCCATCTATAGCCGAAAGCCTTCTAGGATCTATGATCGAGATGATGTTCTCAATCAAAAATTACAAGAAATGGATCGACAAATTGAGAAACTCCATCATGTCGCCTTGGCTCACTATGACGACATCAACACTGATCTCTCTTTCTCTGCCTGAATCATGCAAGAGCCTATCCCATCGAACTTTAAGCTTCTCCAATTCGAAAGCTATGATGGGACCTCTGATCCGGTCGACCACCTAGAGGCCTTTCAAACAATGATGCTACTCGTCATCTTATGTCGAGCTTTTTCATCTACTCTGAAGGGAGCAGCAAGAAATTGATACTCGACACTGAAGTTGGGTACGATCTTCTTTTTTGACTAGATGAACCATCAGTTTGTGGCTCATTTCGTTAGCAGCCGACATCCCAAGCGAGGATCGAACTCCCTCATCAACATCAAATAGAAAGAGAGGGAATCAATTCGGGCTTATGTCAATCACTTCAATGTTGCTGCCCTCGAGGTCCGAAATTTGGATCAGTCTATTACCATGGCCGTGCTGAAGGGCGATTTCTAAAAAAATGATTTATTATTTTTCCTGGAGAAGAAGTACCCCAGGGATTTTGCCAATCTACTAGCTCGAGCTGAAGGATATGCTCGAGCTGAGAAAGCCTTCAAGTTGAAGGATGAGGAAGCCATAGGAAAGTGACAGGCAGGCGAATCTAGCAAGCCCGTAGTTGAAGAAAGGCCAAACGAAGTTCGGCCGTGCTCCCGGAACCCCCCCTCGAGCATAAGCAAGTCCAAACTCCTCCTCGAGCTCGTCGCTAAAGTAGCCCTGATAGAAAGGCACAAAGAAGTTTTCTCTCTAGAAGATTCCACAGCTATCCCCCCTCAATGCTTTGAAAATACAAATACTGATGGAGATCAAGGAGCAACTGCCAAGATCGGAGAGAATGCACACTCATCCTGGCAAGTGCAATCCTAACAAATACCGCCTCTACCATCGTGACCATGGTCATGATACTGAGGAATGCATTCAGCTCCAAGACGAGATCGAGAAGCTCATCAGACGAGGTCGGCTCGATCGATTTTTATGACGTCGGTTTGAAGGAAGAGAAGATCAGCCAAGGGCATTGTCGTAGCCAGAACCATCAAAAAGAAAGCAACAATAGGAAGATCGGCCACCTCTCGACATCATCAACACTATCTCTAAGGAACTTCGATGAGAGGAGGCCAGTGGATCTGAAGGATCAATGAAGTGACAGAGGACTGAAGAATCTATAACTTTCACTAATGAAGATGCTCAAGAAGTTCAATTCCCACATAACGATGTAGTTATAATCTCTCTAAACATTATAGACTATGATGTACGCCATGTCCTTATTGATAATGGAAGTTCAGCTGATGTTTTATTTTATGATACTTTCTCCAAAATGTCTATACCTAATAGTCGTCTTGGACCAATAAACTCCCCATTGGTAGAGTTCACTGACGATGCAGTACCATTGAAGGTATTATAACTTTGGTTATAGCTGCGGGCAATATCCAAGACAGTCCAGGACACGAGTGGACTTTCTGGTAGTAAGAGCTCCATCGGCTTACAACGCAATCCTCAGCTAACCTGGCCAAACGCACTTCAGGCAGTAGTGTTGATATACTACTTGAAAATAAAGTTCCTAACAAGCTATGGGATCAGAGAAGTCAGAGAAGATCAAGCCCTGACAAGGCATTGCTATTTAGTTGCTTTGCAGAGGGGTGAGCGACCAGATCCTTATCCGATCGATGGGTTGGACGTCCGCAATGATCTAACAAAAGAGTGGGGTGAGCCTATGGAAGACCTTGCTTCCGTCCTACTAAATGACGGGAATGCGGAGCATATGGTGCAGATCGACTCCAACTTAGTAGGAAAGATACGAGAGTGGCTTGTCGAATTTCTGTGGAGAAATCCGAATATTTTTGCTTGGATCCCTAATGATATGCCCAGGATAGATGTCGAGATTATGGAACATCGCCTAGCTGTCAATCCTAAACATCGGCCAGCGAAAGAGAAGATGTGCAGCCATGCTCCAGAGAGGCAAAAAGTAATTATGCATGAAGTTAATAAGCTCCTCAAAGCTAGATTCATTCGAAAAGTCAACTATCCAAACTGGATCTCTAACGTCGTGCTCATCAAAAAGACGAACGGCAAGTGGAGAATATATATAGACTTCAAAAAGTTGAACAAAATCTGCCCAAAAGATAGCTATCCCCTATCCAAGATTAATCAATCGATGGATGTGACCTTGGGCCACGAGCTCCTCACCTTCATGGATGCCTTTTTCGATTATAACCAAATCTAGATAACACCAGAGGATGAGGAGAAGACTGTTTTTATTATTGACCATAGTCTTTACTATTATAGGATTATGCCTTTTGGACTCAAAAATGCAGGGGCAATATACCAGCGCCTAGTCAACAAAATCTTCAAGGAATAGATTGACCGCAATAAGAAAGTATATGTAGACGACATGCTTGTCAAGAGCCGAGCTTCAATAAATCACATTATGGATCTTGAAGAGACCTTCAGCACCCTCAAGAGATATAAGATGAAGCTGAACCCAATCAAGTGCGCCTTCGATGTAACTTCGAGAAAGTTCTTAGGATTCATGATGTCGAAGCATGGAATCAAAGAAAATCCAAAGAAGAATCGGGCCATTTAAGAGATGACTGCTTCAAAATCATTCAAAGAAGTTCAGCACTTGACCAAAAAGATGGTAGCCCTGAACCACTTCATCTCGAGGTCAGTCAAGCGATGCATGCCCATCTTTCAAATCTTAAAATAGCCAAAAAACTTCTGCTGGATCATCGAATGTCAACAAGCCTTTAAAAAGCTCAAGGACCATCTCTGTTTACCTCTCCTATTAGCAAAACCTAAATTCAGAGAGGAATTATTTTTGTATCTGGTGGTCTTCTCAGTGGTCCTGGTGGCAGTCCTAGTTAAAGATAAGGCAAAAGTGCAGCGGTCGATCTACTACATGAGCCAAGTCTTGAGGAATGTCGAGATTAGGTATACTAAGTTAGAAAAACTGACTTATGCTCTACTGATTACAGTCCAGAGACTTCGATCTTATTTCTAGGGACATACCATAATCCTCTTAACGGATCAATCAATTAAAGCAGTCTCCATCGAACAGATACCTCCAAAAGAATAGCAAAATGGGCGATTGAGCTTATAGAATTTGACATCAACTATCGACCTCGATCGTCGATCAAAGCCCAAGTATTGGTAGATTCTATAGTTGAATAAATCATTCCGGATGAAGCCAAGCTTGAACAGAATGAAACCAATATTCCATGATTGCAGCTAAGCCCCTCTATGTAGGTGGTGTGGTGCTCCCAAGCCTTGGGAGGCCACGGGCGGAGCCAGGGTGAGGGCTCTGGGGAAGCTAGGATAGATGTGGTCCTAGGGCTAGGATAGGAGTTATCCTAGAATGGAGGCGACATGTAACTCTCCATGAGCTTGAGGTTTGAGTATTGAGAGCCTCAAGAGGCTTGATTGGTGTTTCAGAGACCTGGGATTCAAGATGGAGCAAGAAACCAAAGTCGGAGAATCAAGACTGTAAAAAAAAGATTTTTTGTAGGTTAGCCGACTCAGTCCAAAATTGGGTTGGCTAAGTCTCAGAGCATAGGCAAAATAGAAAGGTTGAGTTTTGGGACTGTAGGCATGGCACAGAACTGGGTCGACTCAGTTTCAGACTGAGCCGACCCAGTGGAACTTAGTCGGCTCAGTGCTAAGACTGAGTCGACTCAGTGCACGAGCAGAATGAGCCGGCTCAGTGCTAAGACTGAGCCGACTCAGTGCACGGGCAGAGTTATGTGAGGGTCTATTTTGGGCTAGGGTCTGGGTTGATCCTAGGGGTTTTAAGACCTAGTTTGAGAGGTCTTAAGAGGGCTAATTCATGTATGGCTTGGGATTAGATCCAGAAGATGAGAGCATATGAGACTTGGGCTCGGTGAGTGCTTTCATGTATTAGGTTAGCCTAAGAAAGTTTTTGAGCTGAGATTTATTAGGATTCATGTGGAAACTCTAGAATATATAAACCAGGACATTATAACTTTTATAATAGAAGAAAATATAATGGAGCTTTTCTTCCTAATTCTCTTCTCTCTTCTCTCTAGTTCCAACACCAAAATCTTAGCTTCTCTCATCTTTCTTAGATCTTCTTTGGTTTATTAGATTAACATCCAGGTTCACGCAAGAGATCAGATAGATGGTTGTGGCTCTAAGCAGCCATAGGAACAATACTCTAAAGAAAGAGCCGACCTTCCTGAAGGTTTTTGGGCCCTATATATAGATGGCTCATCCAATGCTTCTATGCAGGCACAGGGTTGATCTTGATTAATCCAAAGGGGATCATCGCCGAATATGCGCTATGCTTCAAATTCTCTGCGACTAATAATATATTAGAATATGAAGCTCTAATAGCAGGGCTAAAAATAGCAAAAGAGCTAGAAGCAGATCGGCTCTGAGCTTACAGCGATTCGCGGTTGATAGTGGGACAAGTCAGTAGTGATTACGAGGCTCGAAAGAAAAATATAAGAAGATATCTTGAGAAAGTGAAGAGCTTGACTTCGGCATTCAACAATTTCAATATCCAGCGGATCCTAAGGGCGGAAAATGCTAGAGCCGACCATCTATCCAGATTGGCCACACTTGCCCCTAATGAACTTTCAAAAGAAAATACTTTGAAGTACTAAAATGCCCTAGTTTGGAAGCACCGCTGATCGCCATGCCGATTTACCATGAGCCTTGCTGGATTGATTCATTGACTACTTATCTCAGAGGTAGAACTCTCCCTCACGATCCAAAGAAAGCTCAGAAGTTGAGGAACCAGGCCTCTTGATATGTACTTTATGAAGATAAATTGTATAAGATATCATATTCTTTGTCACTTTTAAGATGTCTTCGACCTTCCGAGGCCAATTTTACATTATGAGAGGTGCATGAAGGAATCTGTGGAAACCATCTGGGTGCTAGATTCCTATCTCACAAGTTGCTTTGGTAAGATTATTATTGGCCGACCATGCACCATGATTGCATTGAATATGTTAGAAAGTGTGACCGTTGTCAAAGAAATGCAAATATACAAAGACAACCGACCTCCGAGCTTACCCCACTAAGCGCCCCTTGGCCATTCGCATAATGGGGAATGGATAAATTTGGTCCCTTCCCAACGACACTTGGACAATGAAAGTTTCTCTTGATTGTGATCGACTACTTCACCAAATGGATCGAGGCCGAACCCCTAGCAAAGATTATTGAAGCCAAAGTGCAAGACTTCATCTGGAAGTCAATTGTTTGTAGATTTGGCCTGCCCTAAACCCTTATTATAGACAATAGGCGACAATTTGCTGGAAAGAAGTTCGCTAAGTTCTGTGAAGGTTTGAACATCTCCCATAACTTCATGACAGTAGCTCATCCACAAGCAAACGGTGAAATAGAAGTGACAAACAGGACCTTATTGCAAGGCATCAAGCCAAGGCTTGAAAGAGCAAGGGGACTTGGGCAGACGAGCTTTACCATGTCCTATGGGCATATCGAACTACCCAGAAGCTACCAACCGAAGAAATATCGTTCGCTCTAACTTTTGAAATGGAAGCAGTCATCTCGATAGAGCTCAAGTTGCCATCGGCACGGTTGTAGCCTTCAGTAAGCAATGCAATTCGCAGGACCTCAGAGCAAACCTCGATCTGCTGGAGAAAAAATAAGAAGAAGCCCAAGTTTGGATGGCTGCTTATAGATGAAGAGTGGTCTGCTACTATAACTCTAGTGTCAAAGGCAAAATATTCAAAGTGGAGGACTTGGTACTTCGACGAGCAGCCATTTCACATCCTCAAAACCAAGAAATGCTCGGCCCAAATTGGGAAGGTCCTTATGAAGTCAAAGAGGTCATCCGACCTGAAACTTACTACTTAAAGAAACTCGAAAGTGTCAATCTTCCATGCTCATGGAGCTCGGAGAACTTATGCATGTACTATCAATAATCTCATTTCAATAAAATCTCCTTATTTTAATATCTTCGATCTTGGTGAAAAACTATGATGACAGGAAATAGGCTTCCGAACTTTATCATTAGATGAAGTTAGCCCTATTAGAAATAGAAGGAGAACCTCATCCTAATATTAAGCTAAAGCGAAGATCTTGATTACTTAAGTCGGGATATGGGGAGAGGTCCTCTCAATGGTCCTTTTGTACCCCTATAGTCCTATTAAGAACAGAAGGAGAACCTTGTCCTAACATTGAGCTAAAGCGAAGATCTTGATTACTTAAGTCGGGATGTAGGGAGAGGCCCTCTCAATAGCCCTTTTGTACCCCTATAGCCCTGTTAGGAACAAGATTGTAGGTGGTGTGGTACTTCCAAGCCTTGGGAGGCCACGAGCAGAGCCAGGGTGAGGACTCCAGGGAGGCTAGAATAGGTATGGTCCTAGGGCTAGGATAGGAGTTGTCCTAGGGTGGAAGCAGCATGCAACTCTCCATGAGCTTGAGGTTCGGATATTGAGGGCCTCAAGGGGCTTGGTTAGTGCTTCGAAGATCTGAGATTCAAGATGGAGTAAGAAACCAAAGCCAAAAAATCAAGACTACAGAAAGAATATTTTCTGTAGGTTAGTCGGCTCAGTCTAAAACTGGATCGGCTAAGTCTTAGAGTGCAGGTAAAATAGAAAGGTCGAGTTTTGGGATTGCAGACATGGCACAAAACTAGGCTGGCTCAATTTCAGACTGAGCTGATCCAGTGGAACTTAGCCGATTCAATGCTGATACTGAGCCGGCTCAGTGCGCGGGAAGAGTTATGCGAGGATCTGTTTTGGATTAGGGTCTGGGTTGATCTTAGAGATCCTAAGGTTTGATTTAAGATGTCTTAAGGGGGCTAATTTATGTATGGATTGGGATTAGATCTAGAATATGAGAGCATGTGAGACTTGGGCTCGGTGAGTGCTTTCATGTATTGGATTAGCCTAAGGAAGTTTTTAAGCTAGGGTTTATTAGGGTTCATGTGAAAACTATAAGGTATATAAACCAGGACATTGTAACTTTTACAATAAAAGTGAATACAATTGACATTTTCTTCCTAACTCTCTTTTCTATTCTTTCTGATTCTAACACCAAAACCCTAGCTTCTCTCATCTTTCTTAGATCTTCTTTAGTTTGCTGGATTAACACCTAGGTTCATGCAAGAGATCGGATCTATGGCTGTGGCTTCGAGTAGTCATAGGAACAATAATTGGTATCAGAGCGAGGTGATGCCAGTTGGTGGAATACAATTGGTATCAGAGCAAGGTTGAGCATGAAGAAGGAAGAAGATCAGTTTTTAGCAGAGATCAGTAGCGAGATTCAGATCTAAAGGCTTTCTTCATACTTCATGAGGAAGGAAGAGATCACAGGGCTGCTGTCCACCATCCCTAGTCAAGGTATTTCTCAGATCTATCTGTTTGCTATTATTTGATTCGAATTGATCATGAAAAATAGTAGGTTGAAGGTAGGATTAGAGAAGTTTGATGGAAAGAAAAATTTTACGATGTGGATGGTAAGGATGAAGGATCTGCTGGTTCAGATGAGGTTGGATTCGATCTTGAAAGATAGGCTAGAGGAGATAACAGACAAAAAGTGGGTATCCATAGAAAAAAGGGCATGTGCCATGATTAGGGCTTGTTTGGTGGATGAGGTTTTGTATGATGTATTGGAGAAAAGAACACACAAGGGATTATAGTCGAGGTTGCAGTAGTTATACTGAAGGGAAATCCTGATTTTCCACACCAGGTTCATTCAGATCTGATCGGATCAAGAGATATATTTTAAAAAAATTTTACTTTGATCCAAATCAAATATGGAATGTGTCAGATCTGATTCTTATTATTTTAATAATAAAAATAAAATATAGATAAATTAAATCAAATTTAATTTAACTTGATGTAGGATAATCCTATTACCCATTGATGATCCTGTAAGTAGCAGAAGGTTCTGGATCTAGCCACGCAAGTGCCTAGCCTCTACTGGCATCCACTCAAGCTGGATCTGAAGATCCTCTTCTTTTCTATCACGTCTCTAAAAATTAGATCTGAATCTGATTTGGAGGATCTTCAAAATAACTTTCGAAGATCAGCAGTTGTCCTTTGCAGCAGCGCAGCCTTCTAGCTTTCTATCGCCTTTCTCTCACCTAGATTGCACCAACTTAGATCCAAACTACTTCGGGCGTGGAGAGGAGAGGGAGAAGATGGTCTTGGCATGAAGGAGGAGGAGAGAGGCAGCCTTGGGACGTGGAGAATTATTTACTTCTCTTTGAGTTCGGTGCAGGGTCTTATTTATAGACTATGCGTGATCCAACTCCTCTTCTTCCCAACCAATCACAATCTTTGTGAAATCAGATCTAAATCTGATTGGTGGGAATAGAGTTTCTTGGATTCCTCCTTAGATGGCACCTAAGATCAGTCAAACTGGTTCTTAGAAGAAGTCTAATTGGAATCCTAAAAAGGAGATGGAGTCCTTGTCCAAAAGGGACTCCTAGGCGCCTCCTGCTTGGGCGCATGCCACCCTTGGTGTGCGCCCTCCTCCTTGCCAGGTTCTGGCAGGGGGACAAGCCCCCACCAGCTCTCCAATAGGTGCATGACATGTGGTCAAGAAGTCAAAGTGTCAATGGTCAACATTTGACCAGTCAAAGGTCAACTTTTGACCAAAGTCAAAGGACGAAGAAATGGCAGGTGACCAAAAATGGCAGGTATTGTCTTACAAAATAAGACAACCTTTTCTGACTTGGACAAGCTCCAGTCAGACCAAGTGAAGGCCTCTTGATTGAGCACAAACTCCTTTGGCTCAGTCAGGACAACTATTTATGATAGTAAAAGAAGAACGTTAGGTTCAATCGAGTGCTAGCACGATTTCCTTGAACCTAATTGAATCTCATTCAGATCAATTGAACTAGATCAGTTCAATTGATGATCACCAGATTCAAACCCTTGTTTGTGTGACCCAGTTAGGTTCAGTTCTGTATGGTAATGGGATATGTCATGATCTCTATCATCGACATCATCGAAACTCCTTTCGATGGATCAGAACTTTTCTGATTCGAACAGCTAGAATGATCGATCATCTAAATCATTCTAATTGCTCCCAAAATCCACCAGTGACACCTAGCAGTATATGGTGGCAACCCATCAGAGCTGAATGCGAACCTCTTGGTGCAGCTACCTGTGTGATTAAGTTCTTCTATCTTGAGCCCCGATCAGATTAGGGTTAAGGTGAACTCGTCAAACCCTAGTCTCTGTCATATGATGTAATCATTCGATTCAAGTCCAATGTGAAAACCTAAATAGAAAACTCTTTCTATTATTTCACTCTGCCATGGCCATGGGCTTCTGGACTTGATTCTCATGATCATCATAGGGCTACTCCTCTACCACCGAGGTAGATAGATTCCATCTTGATGCAATCCAGTTCCTACAATGAACATGCTATAGCCAACATACACCTCAGGTTCCATATGGCTAGGAGACCGAGTAATGGTGTAGTCAAACTATAACACCCTCAAGGTGAACTGCCGATGCATCCTCAGGTCAAAGAACCAGACACACTACTGCAGCATCGAGTCAGTCATTGACGAGAAGGTAGACTTCCTAATGACTACTCGAGGTGGTCACGCTCAGTGCCCTCGTTCTCTAACGAGTACCTGTACTCTCGCTCTGGTGTCTCCACACCGTAGACTCAAGACTCATCTACTAAAGAGAAGCGATTGTACACCAACCTTCCGGATCAATCACCATCCTCGTGATGATCCTATGGTCGGAGCATTTTATGAGTTAATAATGATTATTCATGTCTTAAATTTTCAACTCTTGAAAATATGAATTATCATTACCATTAACTCAAAGGATGTATCACAGACACTAAATACACATATGTGATAGAAAATAACCCATTTTATTGATTATAGTCAAAATTACAATTTTGCCCCTAGAAGTGTATTACAAGTGTCAGCCAATTCTGGCTTCTAGGGCACATATATCTAACAATCTCCCACTTGTCCTAAAGCCAATTGGCTACAAGTCTAAGTCCCATCTTCTCAAGGTGGGCTTCGATCTTCTGCTGGCCCAACGGCTTTGTAAGTGGGTCTGCCACATTATCTGTGGAGTTGACTCTCTTGACCTCGACGTAACCCTTCTCGAGGTAATCGCGGATGAGGTGGTATCGCCGCTCAATGTGCTTGGATTTCTGGTGAGACCTCGGCTCCTTAGCAAGGGCTATGGCGCCATTGTTGTCGCAGTATAGAGGAATGGCATCTGATGGCATTACTCCAATTTCTGCAGCAAACTTCTTGTACCAGAATGCTTCCTTCGCAGCCTCTGATGCAGCGATATATTCTGCTTCCATGGTGGAATCTGCTATCACAGTTTGCTTGGAACTCTTTCAGCTGACAGCACCACCATTGCACACAAACAGACTCTCAGATGTCGACTTTCGATCATCTATATCGGACATGAAATCCGAGTCTGTGTATCCCTAAACTTGGAGTTCTCCATTACCAAAGACCAACATCATATCCTTAGTTCTTCTTAAGTACTTAAGGATACATTTCACAGAAGTCCAGTGTTCTTCACCTGGATTTGACTGATATCTGCTTGTGACACTCACAGCATGGGCTATATCAGGTCGTGTACATAGCATGGCATACATGAGGCTCCCTATTGCAGAAGCATAAGGGATCTTGCTCATGCGTTCTATTTCCTCAGGTGTGCTAGGGGCACATCTTCTTGGAAAGATGAATACCATGTCTGAAGGGTATTAATCCCCTTTTAGAGTTTTCCATACTAAACCTCTTTAGTACTTCCTCTATGTACATCTTCTGTGAAAGTCCTAGCATCCTATTCGGTCTATCCCTATAGACCTTAATTCCTAGAATAAAGGATGCTTCACCTAGGTCTTTCATGGAGAATTCCTTGGACAACCATATTTTGACTGATCGTCAACATGGGAATATCATTCCCAATAAGGAGGATGTCATCCACGTACAATACGAGGAAGACAACAGCGCTCCCACTGACCTTTTTTGAAAACACATGGTTCCTCTTCATTTTTGATGAAACCAAACTTTTTGATCACATCATTGAAATGAGTGTTCCAGCTCCGAGATGCTTGCTTAAGTCCATATATGGACCTTTGCAGCTTGCAAACCTTGTGATCAGTATCACTGGATGTGAAACCTAGTGGCTGTTCCATATAGATATCTTCCTCAAGATATCCATTTAAGAATGCCGTTTTCACGTCCATTTGCCATATTTCATAATCGAAATAGGCTGCAATGGCAAGCAATGTGCGGATGGATTTTAGCATAGCCACTGGGGAAAAGGTATCCTGATAGTCAATGCCTTCGTGTTGACTATAACCTTTTGCCACTAGTCTAGCCTTGAATGTCTCCACATTCCCATCTGCACCAATCTTTCTCTTGAAGATCCATTTACATTCAATAGGTACTATACCTTCTGGTGGATCTACCAAGGTCCAGACTTGGTTTGAGTGCATCGAGTCAATTTCTGACTGCATTGCCTCTAGCCATTTCTCGGAGTCGATATCTGATATCGCCTCGTTGTAGGTTTTGGGATCATCACCATGAGCACCATTACCTACGAGGAACATTTCTCTACTTCCTCTGAAATAATACCTAAGTATCTTTCAGGGGGACGGAAAACTCTTTCCGATCTACGAGGTGGAGGAGGTAGTGTTCTTATTGGCTCAACCTGATTTGGTTCCAATTGGTCCTTAGCTCGTTGTCCTTGTGAGACTTTCTCATCAAGCTTAATCTGCTTTCCAATGCCGCTATCTTGAATAAACTATTTTTCAAGAAAGATGGCATGTCGACTCACAATCACATTGTGGTCTTCTGGAATGTAGAAATAGTATCCTAATGACTCTTTAGGATATCCTATGAATCGAGCTCTGAAGGACCTAAACTCTAACTTGTCCGCTTGTTGTCTTTTGACATGAGCCGGACAACCCCAAATTCTGAGATGACTCAGACTTGGTTTCTTACCGTGCCATATCTCATACGGTGTGGTAGGAACGGTTTTAGAGGGAACCCTATTCAGTAGATAAATTGAAGTTAACAATGAGTGTCCCCAAAGAAAATCAGGAAGGTCTGTGAAGCTCATCATGGATCGAACCATATCCAATAGAGTCCGATTTCTCCATTCTGAAACCCCGTTGAGTTGAGGTGTTCCTGGTGGAGTCCATTGAGAGACTATGCCATTTTTTTTTGAGATAGTCTAGGAATTCTGACTAAGGTATTCACCTCCTCGATCTGATCGAAGAACCTTAATGGGTTTTTCAGTTTGTTTTTCTACTTCATGTCTGAATTCTTTGAACTTTTCAAAAGCTTCAGACTTGTGTCTCATAAGATACACATACCCATACCTAGACAGATCATCGGTAAAGATAATGAAGTAGACAAAATTGCCTCTAGCCGGCACATCAAATGGGCCGCACACATCAGTATGTACTAGGGCAAGGAGATCTGTGGCCCTTTCCCCATGTCCTAACAAAAGGGAGTTTAGTCATTTTGCCTTGAAGACAAGATTCACAAGTTGGATATGACTCGGAAGTCAATGGACTCAATAGCCCATTTTTCTCCAATTTGTTGATCCTATCTTCTGCTATATGACCTAATCTCAGGTGCCATAGATATCTGTCGTTTGGACTATCCCTAGGTCGTTTGGCATTCACGTTTTGCTCGATAGTTAGAAACAGGTACATCAATATGTAGCTGATAAAGACCATTAATAAGAAACATTTGCAATTTTATTTCTTTCATAAAGAATGTTACAATGGTCCTTAAAGAAGGTATCACATAGCCTTCTTGTGCTAAGCATGAAACAGAAATCAAATTCCTGCTAGCTGCAGGCACATAATAACAGTCTTTCAAAACTAAGTCTAAACCAGATGGTAATCGAAGAGGGTATGTTTTCCCACGGCTACTGCAGCAACTCTTGCTCCATTACCGACATGCGTAGGATCATGTCTCCATCCCTCAGCC
The DNA here is from genome assembly GCA_006176705.1 of Cocos nucifera. Lineage (NCBI taxonomy): Eukaryota > Viridiplantae > Streptophyta > Magnoliopsida > Arecales > Arecaceae > Cocos > Cocos nucifera. The sequence continues at coordinate 246,418 of QRFJ01001662.1, read as the reverse complement.
TCCTGCTATCCTTAAGACCCTGCATGGAAGTGCACAGAATGAGCACTAGAACCAGAGTCAAGCACCCAACTGGATGCAGAAGAAACCATAAGGTTAGACTCAATAACGAGCATACCTCCAGAAGGACCTTGTCTTCTTCTTGTTCTTCAGGGTGGCCAGGTAAGTTAGGGCAGTTCCACTTCCAAGTGGCCGTCAGCTGTTGCAATGGAAACACTTTTCTTTTGACCATCGACCTTCTTTCTTCGGCTCTACCTCCTTCTTCTTTGATCCTTCCTTCCACCTTCTGCTTTTTCAGACTTTCTTTCCACCTTCCATCTTCTGCCTTTTTACAGACTTCTTCTTCTTTTCAAGACTTTCTTTTGGAAGAAGTCCATTCCATAGCAAGAACTGAGCCTTTAGAACCTTTCATAGAAAGCTCAGCAGGTAACCAGCATATTCATTAAGCTCGACCAAGGAATTTTGAAAGTTTATGCATGTTGGTAATTCATGATGAATTGCCCATATGCATCAGTCAAGGATTGCAGAATAATATCATTCTGTAGATCCAAGTCTAACTTCACACCGAGCTTCTCAAGCTCTTTCAAGTCCTTGATCATCATCAGATAGTGATCTTGGACTGACTGCCCATCACGCATCTTAGCCTTAAAAAGTCGTTTCGTGACTTGATATTTGGCTGCGCGACTCTGTTCACCAAACATCTCTTGCAGGTGAGCCAACATTTGGCAGAGCAGTCCTTGATAATCTTCATGTTGGCACGCTGGAAGCTCATCAGACATCGAGCCCAACATAGTAGTATCTGGCCTTATTATCTTCGTCTATCCATTTTTTTCAAGAGATGCTCTCTATTCAGTGGATGGACGGGCTGGTAAGGTGGGAGGGTCCTGATCCAATACATGGGTTAACTTCTCAGAACCCAAAATAATTTTGATGTTCCTGGAGCCAATCTTTATAATTGGGTCTGTCAGTCTTATGTGGTGTCCAGGATACGTGGCTAATGGGTTGGATGCAGATATTTTTCTTTTTTCTATAGAGAGTCAAAGATTTCTAGTTAGATACTTATAATTAAGACTTGACCAATTTATTTAGAAAATTTTATTTTTAAATAAATTAGCTTCCACTATTTTCTCGGAATCCCTACACTTTCTCTTGTAGAGATGCGAAAAATCTTCATGATTAATGATTTCTTAGTGGATGGTGCAGTCTCACCAAACTGACTCATCACCTCACCTAACAGTTATTGGTGATGGGTTAGCCAATGAGTGAACAACTCTTTGTTCAATGATTCTCTAATCATGGTGCACCCAAAACTTGATCTCTAATTCATGAATCTCACCGTATCCCAGAAATATTGATCCACTCCTTAGTTAAGTCAGACCCATCATTTGCATAGACTTGGAATTCCTAATTGAGTCTCTCTCACCGATATCCAGAATATTGAGCCCAATCTCATCCTCCAGCCCATAGCATCCAATGCCTAATAGACATGGTTGCATCTTTTCGGTGCAACTGAGCCACTGTGATCCAGCCGAGAACAATCAACCTCCGGGAAAGGGCCCGCACATCTACAATGGTGGAAGACCTTTAGACTTAATCTTTTCTTAGGAAGAATTTGATTTCAGGTCTCATTTAAACTAGACTTGATCATAGTCATAACAATTATGACTAACCTAGTGGCATGGGTTAGCTCGGATTATTAGACCACCTCAGATTAGAACTGAGCTCAACAGATATGGCCAGGTAAGTGAGACCGATGGAAGGGATATGCCATTAACTCGTACAAGAATGCATTCAGGTCGAGTAGCTTCCAATTAAAAATCAGTCGGTCGTATGTACCAAACTTACCTTAGACACCAAATTATTGAGCTCAGAACCAATTGAATTAGCCTACAATCCAGACTCTAACCTCTGAGCCTAATTAGGTCTTGCTTGATCGTCACTCATATGACTCAATCTTGACCCAGACTTAATCCTATTAGGCTGGTCAATTTAAGCATTGTTGATCCCATCTAACCAACTCTTGATTCGGTTTGATCAACCGCTTAGACCTAATTGAGCTACCCAAGCCCGAACCCAGTATTATGAATATGTCTTAGATCTAAAATTCTCAATTTTAGACCTAATTAATATTTATAATCTTAATTCTTTAATTAAGTTTAGGGTTCATAAACAAAATATGCACAATAAATCCTAGGGTTTCAGGATCTAGGATTTTGCAGAAAGTAAGTTTTGGATTTCTGATTAAGAACGAACGTGCAGCACCCCTACACATCATAAGAACATCCCATCGGAATGGGAGGAGAGGGCCTTTTAAATCCTTCTTCATTCTTATGAACTGGACGGCCAAGAGGAAATGCCTTAATCAGGAAACATGATCAAATACTACAAAACTAGTTTTAGATCTATATCATATATCTCATATATAAAAAATTAGATCTAATCATGGCATATTTTGCATACATCTCATGTATCATATCATGCATATTTTTAGATCTAAATTATCTCATAATAATCTAAAAAATTAGATTTAAATTGATCTTATCAAAATAAAATTCTAATCTAGATAAATTATGTAGAACTATTCTACAACTAGTCTAGACATGCATCTATCATATCTCATATGATGTTTAAAATTAAATAATTTTTATTTGCTATTTTTTAGATGTTATTATAATAATTATAATATCAAAAAATAGTAAATAAATAGATCTAAAATATGATTTAATCAAATTAAATTAAAAATATGTAAGATTATTCTATAGAACTATTCTATTTTAGAACTAGTCATGCATATTTTCTAATCTTAGATCTAAATTATTTAATTTTAATTTTTTCTAATTTTAGATCTGATCACATCTCATGTAACATCTGAAATCACTTATTTTTTAGTTAAAATAATTTTAAATTAGATTTAAATACTTTAGAATCTTGGCTCTGATACCAGTTGAAGGGAAATCCTGATTTCCCACATCAGGTTCGTTCAGATCTGATCGGATCAAGAGATATATTTCAAATTTTTTTTTCTTTGATCTAAATCAGATCTAAGATATTTTAGATCTAATTCTTATTATTCTAATAATAAAAATAAAATTTAGATAAATTAAATTAAATTAAATTTATCTTGATGTAGGATAATCCTACTATCCATTGATGATCTTGTAAGCAGCGGAAGGTTCTAGATCTAGCCACGCAAGTGTCTAGCCTCTACTGGTATCCACTCAAACTAGATCTAGAGATCCTCTTCTTCTCTATCACATCTCCAAAAATTAGATCTGAATCTGATTTGGAGGATCTTCAAAATAACTTTTGGAGATCAGCAGTTGTCCTTTGCAGTAGCACAGCCTTCTAGGTTTCTGTCATCTTTCTCTCGCCTAGATTGCACCAACTTAGATCCAAACTACTTTGGGCATGGAGAGGAGAGGGAGAAGATGGTCTTGGCATGGAGGAGGAGGAGAGAGGCAGCCTTAGGGCATAGAGAATTATTCACTTCTCTTTGAGTTGGGTGCAGGGTCTTAATAGACTATGCATGATCCAACTCCTCTTCTTCCCAATCAATCACAACCCTTTGTGAAATTAGATCTAAATCTGATTGGTGGGAATAGAGTCTTTGGATTCCTCCTTAGATGGCACCTAAGATCAGTCAAAGTTGGTTCTTAGGAGGAGTCTAATCGAAATCCAAAAAGGAGATGGAGTCCCTATCCATCAGGGACTCCTGGGTGCCTCCTGCTTGGAGGGGGACAAGCCCCCACCAGCTTTTCAATAGGTGTGTGACATGTGGACAGAAGTCAAAGTGTCAATAGTCAATATTTGATCAGTCAAAGGTCAACTTTTGACCAAAGTCAAAGGACGAGAAATGGCAGATGACCAAAAATGGTAGGTATTATCTTACAAAAAAAGACAACCCTTTTCTAACCTGGACAGGCTCCAATCAGACCAAGTGAAGGCCTATGATTGAGGATAAACTTCTTTGGCTCAGTCAGGACAACTATTTATGATAGTAAAAGAAGAACGTTAGGTTCAATCAAGTACTAGCACGATTTCCTTGAACCTAATTGAATCTCATTTAGATCAATTGAACTGGATTAGTTTAATTGATGATCACCAGATTCAAATTCTTGTTTGTGTGACCCAGTTAGGTTCAGTTCTATATGGTAATGAGATATGTCATGATCTCTATCATCAACATCATCTAAACTCCTTTTGATGGATCAGAACATTTTTTATTCGAACAGTTAAAATGATCGATCATCTAAATCATTCTAATTGCTCTCAAAATCCACTAGTGACACCTAGCAGTATATGGTGGCAACCCATCAAAGCTGAATGCAAACCTCTTGGTGCAGCTACCTATGTGATTAAGTTCTTCTATCTTGAGCTCCGATCAAATTAGGGTTAAGGTGAACTCGTCAAATCCTAGTTTCTATCATATGATGTAATCATTCGATTCAAGTCCAATGTGAAAATTTAAATAGAAACTCTTTCTATTATTTCACTCTACCATGGCCATGGGCTTCTAGACTTGATTCTCATGATCATCATAGGGCTGCTCCTCTACCACCGAGGTAGATAGATTCCATCTTGATGCAATCCAATTCCTACAATGAACATGCTATAGCCAACATACACCTCAGGATTTCGAATGGCTAGGAGACCGAGTTATGGTGTAGTCAAACTATAACACTCTCAAGGTGAACTGTTGATGCACCTCAGGTCAAAGAACCAGACACACCACTGCAGCATCGAGTCAGTCATTGATGAGAAGGTAGACTTCTTAATGACTACTCGAGGTGGTCATGCTCAGTGCCCTCATTCTCTAACGAGTATCTGTACTCTCACTCCAGTGTTTCCATACCATAGACTCAAGACTCATCTACTAAAGAGAAGTGATTGTACACCAATCTTTCGGATTAATCACCATCCTCATGATGATCCTATGGTCGAGAGCATTTTATGAGTAAATAATGATTATTCATGTCTTAAATTTTCAACTCTTGAAAATATGAATTATCATTACCATTAACTTAAAGAATGTATCACAGACACTAAATATATTTATGTAATAGAAAATAACTCATTTTATTGATTATAGTCAAAATTATAATTTTGCTCCTAGAAGTGTATTACAAGTGTCAGCCAATTCTGGCTTCTATGGCACATATATGTAACATGTACATTGAGAAGAACATATACAATAAGTTGATGCTGAACTTCGGATGTAGGAGGGTGAGAATGTTGTGGGGCATATTCAGTGGTTCGACTGGATGAGCATAGATTTGCTCAATATAGAGATGGATTTTGAAGAGGAAGACAAGAGTTTATTGTTGCTGTGTTCACTATCCAGGAGCTTCGATCCGTTAGTAATAACTTTGCTGTATGGTAAGGAGACACTGGTGTACGAGGAGATCATATCAGTGCTCAGGTCCAACGAACAACGGAAATGGATGACGAAGAGGAAGATCTTTCAGGAGAGTCTTGTGGTTTCAAAGAAGCATAGGAAAGGAAAGAAAAAGAATGAACAGAGGAATAGCAAGGAATCCAAGAGATGCTTCAAGTGCGGAAAAGTAGGACACTTTTAGTGGGAGTGTCCACTTTGAAAGAAGTGCAAGGGAGGAGAAAGCTCGGATTCCATCAGTACAGTTACTGAAAGTGAAGAGTCGGATGAAATCTTGATGGTCTCGGAGGAGCCCACAGGGTGTGGTATATCTGAGATAGTTTTGGATAGATCTATGGAGTGCAGAGGGTCAGAAGGGATAGCGATGGTGTTCGAGGTACAGCGACAGACCCAGCAGTACAGTGTTGGATGGTTGGTCTCAGGGAACTCGAAGATAGAGTCAGCTTCTGTAGCATCAGGGGGACTTCAGTTCCAGGTGGAGCACCGGGCAGAGGTGGCTTCACTGGTGGAGGAAGCTGTGATATGGATTCAGAGCAGAGGGTGTAGAAGGAGGACCTATATCCTAGCACTAGTGCCAGGATTGTACAGATCCAGGTGGAGAGGATTGTGTAGGAAGATAGACGTGGCTTTGAGGGGATAGTGTCAGGTGGAGCATCAGGATTGCAATGAGTGCCAGTAAAGGAACATTGCATGATCTCTAGGAAAGTTTGGGATAAGTGACACAGCTTCCAAGTAGAAGGATATCTATAACTCCAAAAGTGGTGTAGAAAAATAAGTCAAGGACTTCAGCGGTGTAGGTGGTCATCCCGAAGGCCTCAAAGAAAGCTCAATAGTTGAAGAAGAATGATAGTGACAAGATGAGCACGTGGGGCTATCAGGACATGTAGGGACAGCAGAATCATGCAGAAAGATGTTGCCAAGTGTGCCAAGACTTAGGTGCACCAAGGTGAAGATTGTAGGTGGTGTGGTGCTCCGAAGCTTTAGGAGGCCACGGGCGGAGCCAGGGTAAGGGCTTCGGAGAGGCTAGGATAGGTATGGTTCTAGGGCTAGGATAGGAGTTATCCTAGGATGGAGATGGCATGTAACTCTCCACGGGCTTGAGGTTCGGATATTGAGGACCTCAAGGGGCTTGGTTGGTGCTTCAGAGACCTAGGATTCAAGATGAAGCAAGAAACCAAAGCTGGGGAATCAAGACTACAGAAAAGATATTTTCTGTAGGTTAGTCGGCTAAGTTTTAAAATACAGGCAAAACAGAAAGATTGAGTTCTGGGACTGCAGGCACGGCACAAAACTAGGTCAGCTCAGTTTCACACTGAGCGGACCCAGTGGAACTTAGTCGACTCAGTGCTGAGACTGAGTCGGCTCAGTGCACGGACAAAGTTACGCAAGGATCTATTTTGGGCTAGGGTCTGGGTTGATCCTAGGAGTCTTAAGGCCTGGTTTGAGAGGTCTTAAGAGGGCTAATTCATGTATGGATTGGGATTAGATCCAGGGAATGAGAGCATGTAAGACTTGGGCTCGGTGAGTGCTTTCATATATTGGATTAGCCTAAGGAAGTTTTTTGTTAGATATATGTGCCCTAGAAGCCAGAATTGGCTGACACTTGTAATACACTTCTAGGGGCAAAATTGTAATTTTGACTATAATAAATGAAATGGGTTATTTTCTATCACACATGTGTATTTAGTGTCTGTGATACATCCTTTGAGTTAATGGTAATGATAATTCATATTTTCAAGAGTTGAAAATTTAAGACATGAATAATCATTATTAACTCATAAACAGCTCTCGACCATAGGATCATCACGAGGATGGTGATTGATCCGGAACGTTGGTGTACAATCGCTTCTCTTTAGTAGATGAGTCTTGAGTCTACAGTGTGGAGACACCAGAGTGAGAGTATAGATACTCGTTAGAGAACGATGGCACTGAGCGTGACCACCTCGAGTAGTCATTAGGAAGTCTACCTTCTCGTCAATGACTGACTCGATGCTGCAGTAGTGTGTCTGGTTCTTTGACCTGAGATGCATCGACAGTTCACCTTGAGGGTGTTATAGTTTGACTACACCATTACTCGGTCTCCTAGCCATATGGAATTCTGAGGTGTATGTTGGCTATAGCATGTTCATTGTAGGAACTGGATTGCATCAAGATGGAATCTATCTACCACGGTGGTAGAGGAGTAGCCCTATGATGATCATGAGAATCAAGTCCAGAAATCCATGGCCATGGTAGAGTGAAATAATAGAAAGAGTTTCTATTTAGATTTTCATATTGGACTCGAATCGAATGATTATATCATATGACAGAGACTAGGGTTTGACGAGTTCACCTTAACCCTAATCTGATCGGGGCTCAAGATAGAAGAACTGAATCACACAGGTAGCTGCACCAAGAGGTTCGCATTCAGCTCTGATGGGTTGCCACCATATACTGCTAGGTATCATTGGTGGATTTTGGGAGCAATTAGAATGATTTAGATGATCGATCATTCTAGCTGTTCGAATCAGAAGAGTTCTGATCCATCGAAAGGAGTTTCGATGATGTCTATGATAAAGATCATGACATATTCCATTACCATACAGAACTGAACCTAACTGGATCACACAAACAAGGGTTTGAATCTGGTGATCATCAATTGAACTGATCTTGTTCAATTGATCTGAATGAGATTCAATTAGGTTCAAGGAAATCGTGCTAGCACTCGATTGAACCTAACGTTCTTCTTTTACTATCACAAATAAGTTGTCTTGACTGAGCCAAAGGAGTTTGTGCTCAATCAGAGGCCTTCATATGGTCTGACTGGAGATTGTCCAAGTCAGAATAGGTTGTCTTATTTGTAAGACATTACCTGCCATTTTTGGTCACCTGCCATTTCTTGTTCTTTGACTTTGGTCAAAAGTCTACCTTTGACTGGTCAAACGTTGACCATTGACCCTTTGACTTTTGACCACATGTCATGCACCTATTGGAGAGCTGGTAGGGGGCCTGTCCCCCTGCCAGAACCTGGCAAGGAGAAGGGCGCACGCCAAGGGTGGCGTGAGCCCAAGTAGGAGGCGCCTAGGAGTCCTTGTTGGATAAGGACTCCACCTCCCTTTTGGATTCCAATCAGAGTTCTACTAAGAATCCAGTTTGACTGGTCTTAGGCGCCCTCTAAGGAGGAATCCAGGGGTCTCTATTCCAACCAATCAGATTTAGATCTGATTTCACAAAGGGTTGTGATTGGTTGAGAGGAAGAGGAGTTAGATCACAAGAGGTCTATAAATAAGACCCTGTGCCCAACCCTAATTCTAATGAAATTAGACACGCCCCAAGGCTGCCTCTCCCCTCCTTCTCCATGCCATAGTCTCTTCTCCCCTTGCTCTCCACGTTCAAAAGGTGTTTTGGACTTAGGTTGGTGCGATTCAGATCAAGGAAAGGCGATCAAAAGCAAGAAGGCTGCGCTGCTGCAAAAGGACGACTGCAGATCTTCAAAAGAGTTTTGAAGATCCTCCAGATCAGATCCAGATCTGATTTTTGAAGGTGTGATAGAGAAGAAGAGGTTCTCCAGATCCAACCTGAGTGGATACCGGTAGAGGCCACGCGCTTGCGTGGCTAAGATCTAGAACTTTCCGCTGCAATCAGGATCATCTACAGGGTAATAGGATTACCCAAATCAGGTAAATTAAATTTGATTTAATTTATCTTATTTTATTTTATTTATTAAATTAATAAGAATCAGATCTGAAACTTATCAAGATCTAATTGAGATCAAGAGAAAATTTTTGAAATATATCTCTTCATCTAATCAGATCTGAACGAACCTGGATCGGAAAATCAGGATTTCCCTTCATTTTTTAGGTGGGGTTTATTAGGATTTATATAGGAACTCTAGGGTATATAAATCAGGACATTGTAATTTTTACAATAGAAGTGAATATAATTGAGCTTTTCTCCCTAACTTTCTTTTCTCTTCTCTCTGGTTCTAACACCAAAACCCTAGCTTCTCTCTTCTTTCTTAGATCTTCTTTAGTTTGCTGGATTAACACCTAGGTTCATGCAAGAGATCGGATCTACGGCTGTGGCTCCGAGCAGCCGTAGGAACAATAAAGAGAACCTCGTCCTAATATTAAGCTAAAGTAAAGACCTCGGTTACTTAAGCCGAGATGCAGGGAGAGGCTCTCTCGATGGCCCTTTTGTGCTTCTATAGTTCTGTTAAGAATAGGAGGAGAATCTCGTCCTAATATTGAGCTAAAGTGAAGACCTCGGTTACTTAAGCCAGAATGTGAGGAAAGGCCCTCTTAATGGCTCTTTTGTACCCCTATGGCCCTGTTAGAAATAGGAGGAGGACCTCGTCCTAACATAAGCAAAGTTGAAGGCCTTACTAACCTAAGCCGAGGAAAAAAGGAGAGAAGGGGGGCCCATCCAGTGGCCTCAAACGAACCCCCAACCTAAAGCAAAGAGAAGGAAGAAATCCTATCACCGATCCTTAGATGTATTTCTCTTATAATTACTCAACCGTATGAGGTGCAAGAAGAAAAATTACTCCCAAGTCCGCAAAGAAGATCTTGGATAGGCATCCACAATAACCACTTCATTAGAAAACAATGCAAAGAAACACAAAGTGAAGAAAGCAAAGCCACGAGCAAGCTTCAAATTCGTGCAAAATAAAAATAACAAAAAAATATACTATTTCATTACAAAAATAAGTTTATTACAAGCAAAACACAGGTCGACAAGATCGATTACACTAAAAAAGAAAAGGAAGAAAGAGAAAAGCCATCGAAATCCTAAGAAGGGCCAGACTCTTTAGACTTCAGACTAGTGGCTATTACCAATGATTCTTTTAGACGATCGACCTCCTTCTCGAGCTCCCTCTACCTCATCATGTTATTGCAGAACATCCTATCGGCTTGGCGGTAATTCTTCATTGACTCCTGCAGCCTCTTCCTCAGGATCTCGGACTCGACCTCCGCATTCTTAGTAGCCTGACACTCACAAGTCAGCTCGAGCTTCAGTCGCTGCACCTCAGCCTCTTTCGCACCGATCGACTCTAAGAGTTCGCCAATAGTCCTCTTCAAGGAGGCGATCTCCTCAGCCTCCCTACTTATACCAGTCCGAAAGCCATCATCAAGTCACCGCTGGAGTCGGGCTACTTCATCATTGGAGCTACTTTTGAAGTGCGGGGAACCTCGCCGACCAGTCCCACTCGAATTGCACCTTGTCAGAGGACCACAATGAGCTCCCCTCCAGAAATTGAATCTTCTCCTTTGCCATCTTGAGTTGAGTCTCGAGGGAGCCAATCTTCGCCATCAATGCCCAAAATTTGTCGCTTACGTTCTTCCAAAGTTTGGCCAGCTCCCTCTTGAAGCTCCCCGTTCGAATGCTAAAACTTGCAGAGTGCCTCATGTGCAAGTTTCGAAGGTGAGTGATCTCTTTGGTCACCTCCAAAGCATTCTTCCATGAAGCTTGAAGGTCATCCTCCATCTTCTTCAACTTTTTCTTCAGATGGTGGACTTCCTTCTTCAAGCTTTTTATTAAAGATTTCAGGAAAACTCCCTGAGATAGTGGATCAGCATTGATGAGAGACTGCATTCGAAATATAAAAATTGTTCAAAGGTATAGATAAAAAGGGAATTCATTTTCATTTAATAAAAAATTCTGAGTACAAAGTAAAAAAAAAAAGAGGAGAAAAATGTACAACTACTCGAGGATTTTAACCTCGGAGGGGACGGTGGCAGACGAAGCCGGAGCACTCTCGACTACCTCAGGTTCCTGAACTAACTCAGGCACCCCCGTGGTAGGTTCAGATGGGTCGGAAAAAGGCTCGACAGAGGAGGGATCGATTGCAGCATCGGACAGTCCCGCTTCTGCATCATCCTCCTCCTCCTGCAAAAATTCGAGGTCGAGCTCGGGGAACCTTCGGGCCACCCTATCTTTGCAGAGCTCAAAATTCTTGATGAATGCCTGCTGGCCAAATTCGATGTTCAAGTTCCTCATTTTGGAAGAGGCTTTGAAGTCTTCCATGGCCCAGGACATCACCTCCGAGATCAACTTCGCCATTCGGACTTCTAGTTCGGCAACCTTATTCTTGGCTTCCCTCTTTCTCTCCTCCTCCAGGGCCAGTGCAGCTAAGACAAACTCCTCTTTCCAAAGCGCACCATGGAGACTCCCAAGTTTTGCCGCCTTCTCTTTCGCAAGGCGCTCAACCTCAGCAATCTTTTCTTGAAAATGATTGACCTCGGCTTGAAGATCCTCTTGGACCTTCTGTGCTTTTGCCTCCTGACGATACGCCCTCTTGATGTAGGTGAGCATTTGGTGATCCGACTGCAACAAATGGTTGATGTTAAAAAAAAAGGAAGAAGAAAATAGTAAAAGAGAAAAGAAAAAGTTGAATAACGGAGCAATCACCTTGAGGATGGTTCCAAAAGAACCCCAAATGAGCTATCAGGGGTCAAGGTCGGCCATGCAGTCCACCACCTCTGGCATGGCGAACTTATTGGTTAAATCTCGAATGATCTTTGGATCATCGAAGGGGTCTTCTCCTAATTCACCGCAGTTAACGCTTGGCTCGCCAGGATGAGCCTTGTGAAGCATCTTTGCGACCGCTTTCTTTTTCTTCTTGCCTTCCCCCATCTCTCCCTCAACAGGAGGCTCCGGAGCTTGATCTCCGCTAGAAAGGCCCAAGGGCGTAGGAGGCATGAAACCTGCACCAATAATGCCGACCTCGGTGGTTGGGGCAACCTCGGCACTGGCAACAATCTCGGAAGCAACGGTAGTGGCAGTAGGGGCCGCAGAGCTTGGAGCGCCAACCTTCGCCCTTTTCAAGCTATCACCTGGCGCTTTTTCTTTCTTCTTCTAGGCGTAAAGCTCCTTGGTGAGCATTTCAGAACCCTCAGTATCCATTTCTATAATAGAAAAGGAATCGCAATTAGTGATAGTATATATGTGTGAAACCGCATGAAGAATTCGAAAAGTAGAAAAATATATTAGCAGGATCGAGGGGACTCAAACCCAGGTTGAACAAGGTCTGTTCTTTCAGAAGATCAGGAAGGAATGGAGCTCGATATATTTTAAATTTATTGAAAAAATCAAGGTCGGCTCGGTCTAAGCTAGGAGCTCGATGAACCGACTCCCTAATGTGACCCCAAGGAGGAAGATCTACTAACAAGATGGGGCATCAGATGAAGAAGTACTTCTCCTTCCAGTTATGAACAAAAGAAGGAGCGTCTTTCAGCAACTCCTTCTTGTTGAACTGAGGGAAGAAGTACCATCAGTCCTTTACAAAAGGATAGCATTTGAAAATGTAGAAGTTTCAGAATAATGAGACAGTCGGCCGAACTTCAGCCAGATGGCAGAGGAAAAGGAAGCCTATGATAAATCGAAAGGAGTTTGGTATGACGGATGTGAAGGAAATGTTCAAAAACTAGAAGAGGACAACTACAAAGGGGGGTAGTAAAAGTCGAAGCCTAGCACGCAAGGTCTCTAAGTACAAGCAAAATCGACCGATCGGAGGAGAACCGACTCAATCATCCGAACTAAGGAGTTCAAGGTCGTATTCCAAAAGATTCTATATTGAATTCAGACCAAAGAAAGATCATTTGGAGTAAGAATGGATGAGATGGTGTCTGATAAAGGATGAATGAGACATGTTCCTAGGTTCGACCTCGATCAGAGGTACAGGATCTAGGAAGGTTGGTTTAGATGAGCTCCAAGAATCGAGGGAGTGGGAGGTTTCGGAAGACATTCAGATCGAAATAAAATCCCAAGAAAACCCCAAAAACCAAGAAAAAATGCAGGGCAAATATTTTAATAGAGAAATCAGAGGAGCAAGAAGCTAAAAAGCACGAATATCCAAAGAGAAGGATTGGAAAACTGACCTAAGCTATTTGGAGAGGACGAAAAGATGGTGGATGCAACGAGAACCAGTTGAAAGGGTATCCAGAATCCAAGAAGATGAGGGAGGAAGTTAGGACTCTTGGGTGGGAGAAGAATGGGGATCGAAGGAAGAAGAAGACTCGGACGAGAATGGCTTTCAGATGAGAAGAGAAGGCCTTAGATAGCCAGAGGCAACCCGAGGTAGTTATGATTGTGGATCGACTTCAGCCGATTAGCATGCGTCGTGTGTCCCACTCATCATGACATAGAAGTAGTGATAGATGGGGTCTTTATGGCGCCGTACCTAGGGCAGAGTTTCGGCAAAAAATATGAAGAGCCGTCTTCTCAAACTCATTTTGGATTTAAAAAGCTTTGGCACTAGTGCGGTAAATGCCAAGACGCCTCATCTAGATGAGCGTGGGGACCTGGAAATGAACTTCGGTAGTCATCTTTTTACTCCTTTCCTTTGAATTTTGAACTCGAGAGTAGGAAAACTATTATTGAGGATAAACCTCGCTCTCGCCAAAGTTTGGTCTGATGCTCAGCCAAATATAACTTGTAATCACAGAAGAATTTTAGTCGAACTTCTTTCGAACTTCTTCATCAGTCGAACTTCTTTCAGACTTCTCCATCAGTCGGACTCTTTTCGGACTTCTTCTTCAATCGGACTCCTCCATCAGACGAATTTTTCTTCAGATTTTTCCCCAGCAGATTTACACGCAGATTCCTCCAGCAGATCTACTTCTGGATTCCTCCAGCAGATCCACTCTCAGACTTCTTTAGCAGACTTTCTACAAGATTTCTTCAGTCGCAGAGCTTCCAAACCCCCTTCCAACCGAATTTCCTGCAGTCATCTAGAAGGATCTTCTTGTCTACATAAATTCGGCTCTATACACAGCATGAACCAACTTGCACACGGACTATCTTAGGGGAGTCTGAACTCTTCTAAAATTGATATAACTCAAAGTTCCTCATCATCCGACGTCTACTTCTTTGAACTTCAACTATTAAATCCCAACGAACTGGCATGTCATGACAACAAACACTATTCTCCATAACAAACCCCACGTGGCCCCGAGCGGCCCACTACCTGGTGGTTATGGCTGTCACTCTTAGTCTGTTATAGGCTCCGCCTATAAAAAGAACCCTCTAGATACGTTTCTCTCCAGAGCTCTCTTCTCCTTCCCAAAGTTCTGCTATTTTCTTTCCTAAGCACTCCATTTTTATTGACCAGAAGAGCTGACTTGATCGTCGGAGGATCCTACCGAAGCCACCACCCCCAACTCCGGTCAGCACATGTCTTGCAGATTTCCGACGGTGACCTCGTCTTCTCCAGCTCTAGCTTGATTCTGGCGTCAACCAGATTCTGCACCAACAGTCTTATTTCTATTTGATGGATTAAGATAATTCTTTTTTTGACTTGGACAAGCTTCAATCAGATCAGGACAAATCTATACAGGGTTTTCGAGGGAGTCCAAACCAATTTAGCTCAGTCAAGATGGACCAAAAAGAATATAGAAAGAGAATATTAGCTCAATCATGTGCTAGCATGATTTTCTTGAACCTAATTGGATCTAATCCAAATCAATCGAACTACTTTAGTCTAATTGATCACATCTAGATTCAAACCCTTATTTGTGTAATCTAGTTAGGTTCAGTTTCATATGGTAATGAGATAGTCGCAATCTCTATCTTCGAGATCATCGAAATACCTTTTGATGGACCAAAACTTTTTCGATTCATACAATTAGAATGATCGATCATCAAGATCATTCTAACTGCTCCCAAAATCCACCAATGATACCTAGCAATATATAATGGCAACTCATCAGAACCAAATGCGAACCTCTTGATGCAGCCATCTGTGTGATTGGGTTCTTTTATCATGAGCCTTGATAGGATCAGGGTTAAGGTGAACTCGTCAAATCCAACACCCCATCATATGATTGAATCATTCGATTTGAGTCCGATGTGAAACCCTAATAGAAAACTCTTTTCTATTATATCACAATGCCATGGCTATGAGCTTAAGGGCTTGATCTCATTATTATTATAGGACTACTCCTCTACTGAGGTTGATAGATCCCATCTTGGTGTGAATCAATCCCTATAATAAACATTCTATAGCCAACATACACTTCAGAATTCTGAATGATTAGAAGATCGAGTTATGGTGTAGTCAAACTATAACATACTCAAGGTGAACTATCAACGCACCTCAGATCAAAGAATAAGACACACCACTGCAGCATCCTGATCATCGACGAGAAGGTAGACTCCTTTATGATTGCTCGAGGTGGTCACGCTCAGTGCCCTCGTTCTCTAATGAGTACTTGTATTCTTGCTCCGATGTCTCCACACCATAGATTCAAGACTCATCTATCCTAAAAAAGTGATCATACACCGATCTTTCAGATCGATCATCATTCTCATGATGATCCTACGATCAGGAACAGTTTATGAGTTAATTATGACAAGACATGCCTTAAATTTTTAACTCTTGAAAATGTATAATTATTATATCCATTAATTCAAAGGATGTATCACAGATACTTTAAATACACAATATGATAAAAAATAATTTTTTTATTAATTTATAGTTAAAATTATAAAAATATTTCTAGAACGTATATTACAAGTGTCAACCAATTTGGCTTTTAGGATACATATCTAATAGTAGCATGGCGAATTGCTATTGATCCACCACCATGATCGAATGGAAAAGTGCAGGCTCAGTTTGTTGAGCTGGCCACTCCTCTTGCCATGAGGAACGTCGACTAGAGTTGGCTGAAGCATTCCATGCCCTCGTTCTCACCATTTCTTTCTTCAGAGTTGATCTTTTAACTCCCCTACCTAGCATGGCAACATGTTGCCGCTGAGCTCCGATGGTGCCTTGTCAGAGAGTCGGTCGGATGTGTCGATGAACACGAGCCATCTTCTATGATCGAGAGTCTTGCAAAGAAAGTTCTCTTATCAGAATATATCTGATAGAAGATCCTTTGATGCTTAAGTCAGCCGAAACTTAGGACATAGTTGAAAGAAGAAGAAAGGTGAGTGGGAGTGAGTTGGCCTTCTCCATCAGGGCTTCGACCTTACCTGAGAATCCCCTTCTTACCTCTTTTCTATTAAGAGGGTGCTATAAGTTGTTACACCAGAATATGGTAGGCTATCAGAGCCTACAAGGTCATGATCTAATAGGCTATTAGAATTTACCCACTACCCCAAATTAGAGTTGTTACTCATGCCTACATATCAGATCAATTAGTCATGGGTGCTAGCATTGTGCCCACATCTTGGGGTTGTTAAAGAGTTTTGGAGATCATTTGTGTTGGGGGAAAAATAGTTCCTGCTGAAGTCCTCGCAAGCTGGCTACCGTCGAGGCCTTGGAGGCACCATTCGACATTTGATGCAATCAAACTAGTCCCCGAGCTCCGACTAATATCAGAAGGCTTACTTTCGAGCTTGACGTATTCTGACCTTCAATCTAAGCTTGGTGATAGCTTATCCCAAAATGGCAGTGATCCCTCACCAATTTCCCTGTCCTCCGAGCTTCTTAACTCCAACCTCTAATTTAGGCTAGACGATATCGATTTTGAAGTAGCGGCTCCCAATAGGATCTAACCTTGAATGTGGCCGAACTTCCAGCTAACTTTCTTCAAATCGGTTGAAGTGATCCAACCACAGTTCCAACCAGAAGATTCGGTACTCATCTAGCTTTCAAATTCATCTGATCTCAAGGTCCAAAGCACAAGTCCAGCTTAGGTTACTAACTTCCAAGCCCGATCTATCTGATCTCAGATTCTATAATACAACTTCAGTCCGTGAAGTCAGTTATTAAGCTTGGTAGCCTCCGACCTCCAAATATCAATGATAGAAGTAGATATTTTTTATCTGCGCCACAATCGGGTTATAGTTGGCCATTATCAGATAGTTATGATCACCCACTTATCCTTCATAATAGAATTGGAACCACCTTAATGGCCCACCAGCAATCAGTTACAAGGGTCACTATCAATTTGTAATAGCTCTATTTATAAATAGGACCCTTTAGATATATTTTTTTCTTCTAATTGATCTAACTCCTGAGTACTCTATTCTTATTGGCTAGATTTCTAACTTGATCGTTAGAGGATCCACGTCGCAGCCACCCACTTCCAGTTAGGACTTCTTCTTGCAAGTCTCGTCGGCAAGATCTCAAGCGTCCACTCCAACACCTCCGGCTAGAGCTATCAAAATGGGCCGGCCTGGCCCGACCCGGCCCTAGCCCACGTGGGTTGTGATTATGTGGGTCGGGCTGGGCTTGGCCCACTTGTTAAAATGGGCTGCAAATATCCAGCTCGACCCAAGCCCATGTGGGCTGTGGGTTAGGGTTGGGCCAGCCCACTTTTTTTTCTTTTCTAGGCCAGTGGCAGGGGGCAGCACGGGTGATCGGAGGGCCGGGGTGCGGTGCAATCTCGTCCGGGGACCAAGGGGCGGACCGTGCGGTCTCGTCGGGGGTCGAGGGCGGTGTGGGAGGCTGGGAGGATGCACGACGTCGGGGTGGCGTAGGTGGTTGGGGCGGGTGCCAGAGGCGCAATAGGTCGTAGAGGGTGGGGGTGGAGCAGTGGGGCCATGCGGGTGGTTGAGGGCGGTGAAGCGGATGGCTGGGGAGATGGCGAAGTGGGTGGGTGGAGACTAGGGAGGGCGGCGATGGAAGCGCAGGGTGCAGACCATGCGGTCTCGTCGGAGGGCAAGGGGGCGATGCGGGAGGTGGGAGGATGCACGGACGACCGAGGGGCCTCGACGGTGGTGCTGACGGGCAGGGTGCCGCTAAGTGTGTGCGGACTCCATGAAGCAGCCGCGAGGGGGGGAGGGGGAAAGGGGTGTGGCTGGGCATGTGGCATGCGGGGGAAGAAGGAAGAGGAAAAAAGATAAAAAAAAAAAAAAAGATGGGCTGGCCCATGGGCTGATTCGGCCCTAATCCAGTTCAGCCTATGGGCTATGAGGGCTGAGTCAAAAAGCCCACTTATATAAATGGGTCAGAATTTTTTAGCCCAATTCAATCCATTTTTAGAGCCAAATGGATTGGTCTATGAGCCCTGGCTCATTTTGACAACCCTACCTTCGCGGATCATCTGATTTCTATACCAATAGTTCATATGGTCGAGTAGACGGATGAGGTCCCACCTGTATGTATGGATGGTTGCATCGGTTGTTAGATGCCCGATCTTAGGGTTGGTAGTTGCTGAGGCAGAGGTCATGTCGTTATCTGACCTCGCGAGTTCGAGCCTTCTCTTGATGTCTCAAGCGGTTTATCTGTGAGTAGCTTCCGGAAAGAAGAAGCTAGGTCTGGCAGCGGACAATCCCTATTATAATATATTAAATATATCAAATGAATTAAAAAAATAATTTCAGAGTGTAGCAAAATAATATATTGAACCTTCGGTCCGAAACAACCAAGTCAAATTGCCCGAGCCCGCTCGTGATCCTTTCTTCCCGCCGATTCCCGAACATTAGCCCTATTCTTCCTGACCATTCCCCTTTCCCATCTATTTCTCTCTCCTCTCCCCCGCCCCCCCCCCCCCCCCCACCTCTGGCCGACAATGGACTCCGCCACCGCTTCCTCCCTCCTCGATGCCCTCCGGAGCTCCGATTACAGGGGCCTGTACGATCGGTTCTCCTCGTTCCTGCTCCCATTCGGGGATTTCATCTCTCTCGATTGCCACCGCCCCAGCGCCGGGAAGAGCATCGGCGCAGCCTCCAAGATGCGGGGCGCTCCCAAGAAGAAGAAGCCCGAGAGCGACTCCCAACTGCTCCGCGCCCTTGCAAAGCAATTCCTTCCCTTCCTTTGTCATGCTCTTAAGCTTCTGCCCGCCCTTCTCCGCAAGATCCCCAAGTCGCCTTCCGATGGCGGCGTTGGCGGAGGACGAGAGGAGGATGAACAGCGGGCCACCGAGCTTCTCGGCGTTTATGGGCTCACCGTCGATTGCTTGTCGTGCATTGGTCCCTGCCTCGCCGGAAAGCCCTACTCCGTTCACCTTCAGCGGGGCCGGCTGGTCTGCAGCTTGGAAGCATGGGGAAGGTACGCAAGGGCTGAAAAGGAGGCCATCTCTCTTCTCGAGAGCCTCCGCTCTGTTCTTGTTGCAGCCGCACCGAAACGCAAGTCACAGAGGGGAAAAGTTGCCGATCCTATTAGCTTGTTACCTGATCCGAAGCTTGTCGGCACTGATGATCCTGAAATTGCCACCATGGCCATTGAGGTAATTATCAGCCTTGTGGGCTGTGCCTTCAAGAGCAAGACCAGGGACGGGGCTGCCTACGAGAGGATTCTGGCCCTGGTTGACCAGGTCCAACCATGGCTTCAGTACGTGCAAGTTATCTTCAGATAGATTACAGTTCAAAGCCCAATCCAGAAATTACACTATATTTCCTTCCCCTCTTCGGTCGATGTGATTTCTTTAAATGTATGCAGGTTCCTAGATCCTGAGGCAATAAAAAAGTACCATTTGTTGCTTGTAAATGCCCTCTACAGGAGTTCGCTGTTCCTGGCTGGGGAGGCCATGTCATTTGATGGTTATCTAGCGAAGGGTTTCTATCTGAGGACATTGAGGGAGTGTTTGAAGTCTTCTTCAATGGATCGCTTCCCGATGGTATGTACTTGGTAAGACTGTAGTTTCTTTATATGCATGTGTAATGCCTTTGGTGAGTTCTGGATCTTGGACATCCAAATGCAGATTGCTCGCAAAATCTGCACTTCAATTGACTCAGACTGGGAAGGTAGAGCCCCGCTTCTGCTCGATATGCTAAAAGCAACTCTGGAGTCTGCTGTATGTGGATGCAAGGTACTTTGTGCTTCCTCTTAAAAGTTCTGATGGGACTTTCTGTGTTTATAGAGCTCTGTATTATCAGGTGGCACACATTTTGTTCATAAGATGGTCCTATGAAAGATATGAATTGATTTTCATAATAAAGTGACTCCTTGATATGTCATGCAAAGGATACATTGACACCTAAAGCATGCAAACTGTTTCGGTCAACTTCTTCTTCTTCTTCTTTCTGATGGGCATTTCTTCTTTTTTCCCTGGTCTTCATCATGAATGCCATAGATAATTGAAACTATCTTGAAAATTGGACCGCTACTAAGTGAATTGGTCAATTAGTTGCTTTTTACCAAGCATTTATCACCAAGCTGTTGAAGCACTTATGAGGGTCCAAATCCATTCATAAACATCACGATTATTCTGTGATCAATCCTGAATCTGTAGTATCCATTAGTCCACATAGGCTATGGGCTAAACTTGGCTTTGATACCGTTTGTAACAATGAAGGACCTCATTGAAAAAGTCTAGCTGGAAGGTATTATTTGGATTTCTTGACCTTATATACATATCCAAGATCTTCCCAATGAATAATTAATGTGGGACTAATACACGCTCGCATGGATTTTTATGCAACTTCTGGATTAGATCTCTATCTACTGTATGATAAGATCCAAGGAGGAGATAAAGAGGATTCAATTATGAGACATAGTTTTAAACAAGATTATGGTACTTGTATCTGCTAGAAGATATTAATTTCTATGAGAACATAAATGTTTGATTGATTGGGATATAGATTTGGATAACAAACTGTTATATATTCAGATGTTAAGCCTTTTTTTTTTTGCTAGATTTGGATCCAGATATCTGGTTAAATCATATGAGAAAATGCCATTTAGATAAGGCATCTCCAGAATAGCGATCACGCCTTCTCTTTCCCATTTTCTTTTTGTTGTCAACGGTGAAGTGTTCCCTAGTTTCCCTCTGCCTTCCCCATTGACCTTGAGTCCTAGCATTTACCTTGCTTGTTTTAAGTAACTTTAAAAAATAAAAAAATTTAATTATTTATATGTTTATATTTAGATATCTATTATAGGTTATATTTGGCTGAAAACAAGCTAAACCAACCTAGCTCATCTTCAGTTAGTTCATGTTTGGAGCTCAAAATTTTAGCTTGTGTCAGCTTGTATTAAGTGAGCTTGTTGCAAGCTAAATTTTGAGCCAAACACAAACTTCTCATAAACAGTGGGTTTGTTCGATGACCCTAGTCCTACAGGTATTTGGGTTTCCATTACACCAACATAGTTCAACTGAATATAAGAAAAAATATTAACAATGTATAATCACAAGATCCCTGAAAGGCTTTTGATATTGCCAAAAGTATATCCCATTTAAATTAAGCCTTTATTTATTTGCCTAACTTGTGCCACTGTTTGCATCATCTATGCAGCATAGAACTATATATATAAAATCTTGTTTACATATGCCAAGCAAATGCATCAGCTGAAGCTTCTGGCATTGTTATTTAAAATCTGACAGTTTCAAATTCATATCTTGAATCTCAATTTTATTAGAAATTTATTTGCCTTTTTTGTCAGAACTTTTATGACGTCATTATTTTAATTACTAGCCTATTGTAGTGTACACTGTAAAGCATTCAAAAGATGGGCAAATGGAACTGCATATGGTTAATAAAAGTTCGCTTGCTTTGGTTTTCATGTCACTATTTACACATGCATTTTATACCTTGTCGGTATAAAATGGAAGATCCACTATATTCTTGTCTTCATCTAACAATAAGGTAACTTTTGTTTCTATATAAACAGAAAATTTGTACTTTTTATTACTTCTGGAAACAAGTTCCACTGTTCTCAAGTTGAATCAGCCAGATATTTCTACTAAGAATGGGATCCCTGCTTCAGAAACTTGACCCACACCTGCTATCTAAGCACTTGCCTTTCTTTTTAACCTTTTTTTTCTTCTTTTGGAGAGATCTGCTTCCCAATAGCCACTTCTGAATCCAATTCCACAACCTGCTGTCACTTCTACAAACTATGAATTTACTTGGCTAAACTTTTATCCTGTTAAACTCTTCCATTTGTCCGTACATAATTGTTAAACTGGGACTGAGTTTAAACTATAATGGTTGTTAACTTCATGTCATGTATATCTTAGCTAAATTATCTTTGCAGGTTGGTGTTGTGAAAGCTGTAAATCAAATTCTTGAGTTTGTATCATATTGTGCTGACATATTTTGTGCTACCAATGTAAATGTCTGTAGAAGTGCTCTGAAAGTATTATATGAGGAAGGAGATGCTTTCCTTCAGGTATATGCTTTATTTTTGAATAGTCTATTTAATTGTTCAGCTTACTATATGTAGTTTCTCTGTCTTTCATGTCTTTCACTCTCTTTCTTGTATCTAATTATTTTGCTTTCTCAGGTTTCACCTGCTTTTGCCTCGATTCTGATTCTTTATGCTAGTGGTTTTTATATTAAGTCTAGCAATATTAAGGCTAGGCAATATGCAGATATTTTTCAAAGTTCAAATGATGGCTCTTCAATTATGTTATTGCTTGATAATGGAGAGATTGTGCAAAAACTGACTGATTCTCTGGGTAACTTAGCAAGATACTTTGGCATTTCCAGCTATAGGAATGAAGTTATTTTGAATAATGAAGAAAAGGATTCAAGGGATTGGTCAACTATAGTTCTTGAGTCTACCAAGCATGGAGCTTGTAAACACTTGCATGGAAGTGTTTCTTTGATATCATACTTAGATGCTTTGGAGTTTTTATGCAAGCTATTATACGAATATGTAAATATTGCTGCAAAGCACTTGGTGTCTGAAAGGAAAACTGTTCTTAGATTGGCCAATGTGAACCATGTTCTGGATGCTTTACATCAGTTCTGTGATTTCATTCTTGCTGCACTCAAGTAAGCCCTCTTTATGTGTCTTAGTAAGAAAATTTTTCTGCATAGTTTAACATTCGTTTAGTTCTGTTTATGCAGATCTTAGTATTTTTTGAGTGTTGTTCTTCTCATAACACCTATTAATTTTAAAGCATTCTTCACAAAAAAGA
Source organism: Cocos nucifera (assembly GCA_006176705.1). Lineage (NCBI taxonomy): Eukaryota > Viridiplantae > Streptophyta > Magnoliopsida > Arecales > Arecaceae > Cocos > Cocos nucifera. The sequence goes on along the minus strand of QRFJ01001662.1, from coordinate 223,294 downwards.
AAGGAAAAAAATTAAACATCCTACTTTTCACTGTATAGATGCACCAAAACATCTGAAAGCTATAGAGAAAGGTTACATGATAGCCGTGGAACATTGCTTCAAGTAGCAGCTTCAGTTTTCAAATTCTCCCTTTTGACTTCTGGAAACTACCAGGTTATTTTGATCATGCAATTTGAATTTCCAGAATTCATCTTCCATGTAACGTCTTCTGTTTATTTGTTTTCTTTCTAATTTGTCACTTTCTTATTTCAGAAGAGTCTGTGCTCTATTAATTGTATCATTTCAAGTGAATGGATTGGGCCTCAAGAGCTGAAGTTTCTTATTGCAGTGTTCAGTAATATTGGGGCCTCACTGTATGATATTGGGCACTTGGAAGAGGTACCAATATTTTGCTAATTGACATCATTCAGTATGATTTTCAAGTTACTTGCCAATACTCAAACTGGGAAATTCCTTAGATGTTTTATGATTGATTTCATTTCTTGCAATATAGAGATACATGATAGCTACTCATGGTTATTTGATTTTTTTTTTCATGTGATCAAATTGATTGGTTGGCCCACCACTATGGCAAAAGAATTTTATGATTGAATTATGTGGCAATACACAGGATACAAAATCCTGTTAATAGGAGATTTCACTTGTAAATATATCAGATATTCAGTTTCATTCTTAAAAACATCCTCTAAAGTCTTGGGAAAAGCATTAAAAGCATGGAATGCCATACCGCCCGGTATGGGGCGTACCATACCGTTCCAGTATCATACCAGCATGCTATTTCAGAGCATACCGACACTACTATATCGTATCGAACCGCATACCAATATTACAACAGGATTTTACCGGTATAAGGTCTGGTATCGAGATGGTGAACCTTGATTAAAAAGGTTGCAATCATACAATGAATGTACTATTGATAGTGGTTTATGTACATAAGCAATGCATTCTTTACAACCTTATTTAGAAACAATATATTTAAAGCCCGATCTCTTTCAAATTTATTGACCATGTTTATCTTGAATAATCTCACATGGCCTTGTAGTGTATGGGTAGAATGTTTACATTCAAGGAGGCATGGCTAATTGCTTAATCCTATAACCTCAACACTTGCATATTGTTGATCATAGGTCCATGATAATCTCATTGCATTAAACTAAATAGGCCAACTTTTGATTCAGTATTTCACTTCTCAGAGTCCCAAAATAAGGAATCATCAACTTGATCCCTTTGGTCATGGAGGCCTTTGGTTCTTCTCAACCAACTCCTGGATCATATTTATGATGTCTTACTATATATAAAACTTGGTATTTTAGAGGCTTTCTCACTCTAACAAGAAGATGGTTCTTGATGTGACCGAAGATCCATAATTAAACTTACTAGGGTAACAACTAGGTTTGCCATAGAAGTGTGTACCGCCCCATACTGGGTTTACCAACGATAGCCCCATATTGAATCTTGAGATGCTAAATTGACCGGGCACACCGACATTGTACCACCACGGTATCGGTACAGGATCCAGTATTGAGGCGGCAGAGCTTGGTAGCTACACTTATTGGCCAAATGACCAGATTTATTGCACCTATTAGCCCAGCCCAACAGAATCTGTCTAATAGGAAATAAATAAAAGTATGATTACATTAAGAATCTTCAACATGCCCTCAAGGTATATCATAAAATTTATGGCTCAAAAGATGGTAAGTGTTGGTGCAGAAATCCGTCGCCGCCGGAGGTCGCCGCAATCGAGGCTGCTGGGCGCCGCCGGGGACCTGCAAAACGAAGTCCCGTCCGGAACCGGTGGGGTGGTGGCTCCGGCAGGACCCTCCGACGGTCAAGTTAGTTTCCGGCCAACAGTAATGGAGTGCTCGGAATGAGTTCCGGAGCTTAGAGATGTGGAGGAGAGCTTAGAGAGTCGAGAGTTCAGAGAGCTCAGCCTTAGTATGTCGGGAGGGGTCCTTTTATAGCGGAGCTTAGTTGATGGTGACGGCTGTGCCGTCTGGCAGAGAGTCGTCGGGCAGCATGGAGTTCGGTACGGAGAGGAAGGCGTCGTCCGGTGGATCGTGGGAGCCATACTGGCGAGTCGTGGGCCGCATGGAGTCCGGTACGGAGAGGAAGGCGTCGTCCGATGGATCGTGGGAGCCATACTGGCGAGTCGTGGGCCGCATGGAGTCCGGTACGGAGAGAAAGGCGTCGTCCGGCGGGTCGTGGGAGCCATACTGGCGAGTCGTGGGTCGCATGGAGTCCGGTACGGAGAGGAAGGTGCCGTCCGGTCTTGCTGCAGGCGACAGTTCGTCCGAAGGAGTTCGGACTTGTAACAGAGTTCGGCGGCTGAGAGGACTTCATTGAAGCTCGGCCGCTTGGAGTCGGCCCGAAGGGGTTCGGCCGCCTGGGCTCGCCTGGAGTCGGTCCGAAAGGAAAACCCGAGAGTTCGGGTGGCCAAACGGGCGTCTGGGATGAGTCCGTCTCCCGAAGAAGTCCTGCCGCTTGGAGTCCAAGGAGCTCGGCCGTCAGGAAGTTCGGCGGGCGGAGGGAGTTCGGCCCGGAGCCTGGCGCTGGGGAGTTCGGCAGCTAGGTAGTTCGGCCCGGACCTTGGCGCAGGGGAGTTCGGCCACTTGGGCTCGCCTGAAGTCGGTCCGAAGGAGTTCGGCCGTCAGGAAGTTCGGCGGGCGGAGGGAGTTCGGCCCGGAGCCTGGCGCTGGGGAGTTCGGCAGCTAGGTAGTTCGGCCCGGACCTTGGCGCAGGGGAGTTCGGCCTCTAGGCAGTTCGGCCGTGGTAGGGGCTCGGCCTGGCGCCTGGCGCTAAAGCTCTTCAGCGGCTACTGGTTACATTGGGCTGAGCGTCGGGCCGGGCTTCGGCAGGAGCGGGATTTATCCCCAACAGTAGCCCCCCCACTCCCGAGTTCAAAAATTGAAGGAAGGGAGTACCAAAACAGGCGACTGCCGAAGTCTTCTTCCAGGCTCCGCATTTGTTGCAGCTGAAGCTCGGGGGAGGTCTCATCTCCAGCCAAGATTGACGCTGAAGTTGAGGCTGAGGCTTGGGGGAGACCTCATCTTCAGTCGATGTTTGGAGTTGAAATGGAACTCGTTTCCAGCTAAAGTCGATGAAGCTGATGTTGAAGCCGAAGTAAAACTCGCCTCCTTCGGTCGAGGTCGGATTTGAGCTCCTCGGGGGCGACATTATCTTCATCAGTTGAAGTCGACTCGAGGGAGACCTCCTATCTTGCAGCCGAGGTTGAAGTGCGCGCTCGGGGGAGATCTTATCTCCTACGGCCGAGCTTCCCTCGGGGGAGATCTTACCTCCTGCAGCCGAAGTGAAGTGCGCGCTCGGGGGAGATCTTATCTCCTGCAGCCGAAAACTGAACTTGCGGATGTTTTCAAATTAAGCAATGTATTATTCACATACAAAGATTGCTGACAATTTTCTGTTCAAACATTTTATGCAATGCTATTTATATTTCGTGTAGTGTTTTAAGACCTTGCAGGGCTGACTGGGTCGTTCTGATTGACTTATCATCTTATAGGCATGATGAATCAGGCTTAGTTCAGATCCTGGATTTAAATAAACATGCTTGATCCATCAACCTGGTTGGTTCAAACATTAGAACCATTTGGTTGTGGCTGTTTTGCCCTTCGGAGTCAATGCTGGTGTTTAAAACGTCAAAGAAAAAACAATAAAGTTGAAAACCTTTGCTTGCCTTGAATCTTGAATGCTGATTTTCCTCTTTTAAGCTGCAACCATGGTCATTGCCATCATGGACCATAGAAAGGTGTCAAGCTGTTAGGTTGTGTCTCAGAAATCGAATTTTTGCTGCTTACTGATCAGTCTTTTGCTATCAGCCTCTTGTTGTCTCCTCAATTTCTGATCTACTTGACGATGCTGGGAAGAGGGAAAGCTGGGGTGGTGACCATTGTATGAAAGAACCAAGTTACGAAAGGCCAAATAAGTTTTATTTATTTTTCCTCTTTCCTTTTCTACAATTAAGATAGTGTGGGTAGAGAATAGCAAGAAAGACTCCTCCAGCAAGATCCAAGGTGAGATACATCCTCATCCTGATCTAGGTAGCCATCCTTTGGTCTAGATTTCATGAAAATTCTTTATGAGAGTCAAAGAAGGGTAGGGATTTGATATTAAGTATAGAGATGCATGGATTTGGGGAAAGTGATTATTGATAAACTGGTCCAAACATTGTCACAATGGTGACCAGTAACCCAGCCATCGAGATTTGTCCATGGCGGGGATGACTTTTAGACCACTGGTTTTGTGGATAGTCTACATGGTTCACTACTCATAAATTCTATTTCTTCGAAGATTGTAGCTTCAGCTTGTAGAGATTATGACTGGTTCAATAAAATAAAGGGAACGAAATAAACCAGATCTGGAGGTATCGGATTGTTTAGCTGCTGTTGGATCAGTAATTTTAGATTATGAAAATTAGATTAGCTGAAAATAGTTTGATTTGGATCCCATTTATCTTTTATTTTTATAGCTTTTTTTTTCTTCACCAATATTTATGTAAATTATTTTTTCATGAAACAATTGCATATAATTATTTTCTTTATTTGCAATCTTCAAATTCCTTCCCTTTGAATGGGTTTAGCCTCAATCTGTTGGCTTTATAATTCTAGTATGATGCAATCAGTTCATGTCTTAATGGCTTGTAATGGAGGGCTCCAAAATTCTTGATGTTAAATTTTCATTATATTTCTTTCACAGGCAACAATAGCATTGCAGTTGTGTTGTAGAACAATGTGGGCACATGTCAAGCTCCTTTGTCACATAGGCAAATTGAATGGCACTGACATTGATGACAATTCTGAGGATGGAATCAGAGATGTTATCAAGAATGCATTCACAAGGACTGCTACAATAGTAGATATTCTTCACAAATGCAGTGCCAAAAATATTCAGGAAGTTGTTGTGAGGAGTCTATATGAATTTTCTGCTGCAGAAGATAGGTTTCAGAATATGACTAGCTCTTTGGACTTGGTGAAGATGTGGGTTAAGGTACTTTCTTGAAAAAAATCTCATATTGATTTATGCCATAGCATGTGTTAAATTCTACTAAACCATCTTTGGAACATTAGATAGTATGCAAAGGTTTTGAGGATGTTGATTCGGTGGATGTCACTCCTGTTCTCTATTCCTTGCTAATAAGCTATTATCCGATGTGGTCAAAGAAGACAGTGGGAAAGATTCTTGAGCAGGTTTAACTCTCATTGGTTTATCTTTTGATGGCAGTAAGCTGTGTTTACTTCTTTTATTCAAGTGCCTTATTGAACATATTCCTCGATTTTTGCAGGAGCTTATGGCATATGGAATGATGGAAGCTAGATATCCAAATATATGCCAGAAAATGCAACTAAAAGTTGTGGATATTCTCATAAATGAAGTGTATACTACAAAAGATTATTATGTGCAGAGATCAAGGATTTTTGTAAGAAAGGGCAAAGTTATTAGAGGTTGTGGAGTAGAAGGGCTCAGCCGCTGTATTGAGTGCCTCTCTGAAGCTATTTCCTTGCTTGTGAGTTTCTTTCTTTATCATAATTCTTAGTTTGTTGACTCTTATTTCCATGTAGCATTATCTGGCATTGTTATAAATATGAGAGTCAATTGAGTGGTTGACATCTATTTCTTGATGTAGCAGAATGACATCTCAGGTGATCCTTCTCAGGGCAATGCTTCAGTTCTGCATGAGTTGGCTCTCATATACTGCTTGCTTGCACAGTGTGCTCAGGAGGCTAACCAAGATGGCAAGGTGGGTTGTGCAAGTGTAATTCTTAAAATTTTGAAAACATCATGTTTTGGGTGCTCATTTTCTTTGCGAACATCTTTTAGAATCAGATTTCTTATGATAACCTGAAATATATACTTTTGAAACAGATAATCCTGGACAATGTCCAATATGCACTAAAGTTATGGTTGAGCATAGACATCCAAAGTTGTTCTGCAGATAGCCATCTTGAAAGGGGCATCAGAAAATGCGATACCAATATTGTGTGCTGTGGTTGATTTGTTGTCTTTGAAGGTAAGATATTTGGGCTGCATGACTGGTTGTTTTGTCTTCATAACTTTCTTGTTCCACATGTTATTAGTGATTTTACTGACTGCTGCAATCCATATCATTCCTACATCACCGCTCCAGGGTTGCTTGAAATTTCAGAATGACATCTGTAAACTGATGGTCATGTTATGCAAGTGGGAAAACATCCCATTGGAAAAGTGCATTGCTATGCTATGGAGTGGAAGAAGGCTTAATCATTCACTCTGCAGTTCTCCAATATCTGAGAATTTTATTTTGGATATATCAAAATACCCTGGTGTTAATGCGGACTCCTTTGATTATTGGATAAACTGTATAAAAGGTCATCCACCATCTCTGTGCATGTTTCTCCAGAAGTTGTCATTTACCAATTCTGTTTTTCCCGAAGTAAGTGGATATACTTTTGAAAGATCCTTTGGTTCACAAATTACTGTGGATGAAGTTAAAAAGG